>BLKR01002986.1:0-166868 GCA_011170035.1 Teleogryllus occipitalis | reverse complement strand
CTAAAATAATATCTTCTTGATACCTCATGTGAGATAGATAATTATTATTTATTCAAAATCATCATTCCATTCTCATTCATTATCGTAATTCATCATCATAGTTCATCAAAATTCTCATTCATTACCATAGCATGTTCACCCCGAATTGAAATAATTTCGTTGAATATTTTTTGAATTATTCTGAATTCTACGTCTATAATTTCGTCTATAGTTGTTTGAATAATTATTTGTATCATTTATTTTTCTCTTATTCACGTGACTTTTATGATAATTAGTTCTTTTCCAACAATTTTTAGCTAGGCGACCTAGCGTTTTCGTGACAAGTTTTTATTAATCTGAATTACATCAGTTAGATAAGCATTTTTTGAGTAATTTTGATTTTTTTTGTGCTCAGCTTTCCTTGCCTCAGAGCGCGATAGAAGGATGCGTGACATTCTGTAGCGGACTGTTACATTCAAAATATCACTTAAACATGGATATTTAGGAAAAGAGTCCTAATTAAAGGAAAAAATCCTCAAAAAATTCTTATGTAACTTTCTCTCTCTCTTTCTCTCGTTCACTCGTTCTTTCGTTCTCTCTGTCTCTCCCTCTCTTTCTTTCTGTCTCTCTGTCTCTTTCTATCTTTTTCTATTTCTCTCTCTCTCATACACACACACACACACACACACACACACACACACACACACACACACATATATATATATATATATATATATATATATATATATAGTAACACACCCACCTACCTACTTTACCTACTTTACCACACGTGGTGGGTCGTGATAGCATGAATGCTCGTGAAGCGAGCTTACAATTCTCAGGAAGCAGGATCTTTCGGGTATGAGAAAGGTCTGAACCCTTAGCACAATGAATCAAATAAAATAATAATAATATGAACATATATTCAATGAGAAAATTTACAGTGACGCAATTTCACAATAGGTTATTGCACTTTAAGTAGCTGGTCACTGAAAAAATGAAACAAGACAAAAAAAACATATAGGCGTCACCTCGACTGCCTGAACACACTTTCATCAACTACAATTTAGGATTTAATTACTCCTTTCTGAGTTTTCCACTACTAAATTATTTACTCTTTTGGCCTCTAGTTTTCCGCGCACGGCTTCTTTTCAAATGAATTTGATACTTGTTTCAAAGAAACCCTTTCACAGGTGCTAGCCTTGGGCTTCGCACTCACTATAATACTGAACACAAAAAAATATACGTGGCATTCACGTTACTTAATTCAAACCCTTTTACATGTCACAAAAGCAATTACTTGAAACATAATACAACAAAGTGATCTTTCTGGATAAAATTAACTGTACAACATATAAAATTTCTGAATCATTTACGTAAAATTGTACAAGGTAGACTTCTTTAAATGAATCTACTGACACGTGCGATAAATGGCCTGAAAACTGCCCCTCACACAGTTCGAAATACTTCTCCCTCCTATTTTAGACGTTTCACCCACTTTTAACACTGCCTTTACCTCACCAGCTCTGCGTCGCTCGCCTGTAGGTAACCTTGATGATTTTCTGCCGCTCGCCCCGCGTTGCCGCCTCGTCTTGCGTGCTGTGTTGCGACGAAAGCAGTCCCTTCCGCTCGAACGCCGCCAAACCACCAATTTCCACACCTTTCTCTCGTTCCAAAACCGTACTCTCCTCGCTCTAGACCAAGTCCTTCTCGCCTACGCTTCTTTCTTCCTGGGGTCGTCCGTCTTCCACTGCTTCGTACACGTTTGTTTGCGCTTCCAGCCTTGAAATTATTAATGCTGCAAGAGTTATGCTCACATGCTCGGCCGACTTACCACACTTTAGGCATATATATATATATATATATATATATATATATATATATTGATGGTTCAGATTTTGGTTCACTATTGTTCTTTCTCGTGAATGGGCTCGTGGGATGGCACAAGCATGGAAAACACATATCATAGAACATTAACACTTTATTACAGACGATTTCTGCGAAACAATACTAACAAAAAATGAGACATTTAGTGATTGATAATATTTGAAATATTATAAACATTGGTAAGCTCACTATTAACTTTCAAGAATGTCATTACACATTATTTCTTTTTTTTCGGTCTCTTTTATGCCTTATGGGAGTTCCCATTTTATGTACTGAATCGTAATCATCCTTCTCAATGTAACATTTACTTGTTATTTTTACAAGATAACATATACCCTTTCAAAATACACCTTCTCCATCCTCATATGAATTTGCTTTATCTATTACTACAAAAAATACGACATTGTATTCCTTACACATTCGTCTATTCCCTCTTCACGCTCATTGCTTAATGATAATTCCCGTTTGAGAACAGTCTGATGATTTCGTTGCGCACCAAATGTTTCCCCGTTCACCGGCTCCGGGCTTGCCCGCGTGATGGGACGCGTCGGCTTCGCTGTGCTCCGTCTCGAGGCCTTGATTTCAGCACCTGCGGCCCCTCTCTGGTCGTCTGCTAGATACCCCGCCTTGCGAGGCGATGCCCCTCGCCGCCGATCCAACGGGTATTTCACATGGAATGGTTTCTGTCCGTTTTACAATGTTTACCTTCCGCGCATGAAATGTTTCTGTTGAGACTACTGCATTATTCTCCATTGCCGGGTTACGCACGTGGTTTATCTGTTCACATATTGCACGACGGATTTCTCACAAACCATCAAGACTGGAGGCATTGCATCTGCACACTGTGTCTCTCAGTATAACTTTCAACACCTCCAAATATGTTTATCAGACGCCCCGATGATGTATCGCGGTGTTTCCTTCACTCCCAGATACGCTGCCTCACACGTGTCCACATGTTCTCGCTTTTCTCCAACTCACACAGCTACAGTTTGTCCAATCAATATTGTTTTTCACTTCACTCAGTCACACTTATTAGTTAGCATTGCTTTTCATCACTTTTGTCCCGATTTAAAGATCGATGCGGTTGGATTCTTTTTCTCTCCGGTCTCTCACTGCCAATGTCTCACTCGCGCTCCCCCGTCAATCCCTATCTGACGCTCACTTCCTGTTCTGATTCTCACGTTTCACTATATATATATATATATATATATATATATATATATATATATATATATATATATACATACACTAGCTGAACCCGTGCGATTACATCGCACTGAAGGGAAACCTGTAGGAAGTTACAACAGAACATATGAAATGTTGAAACCCCAAAAATTTAGTTTCATTTCATTTGTTGTATATACACAATAAATAAAGAAATGATATAAGTTTTTAGACAACTGAATACTAATTACTGTGAACCGAGTTAAATGTTTTTAAAAAAATGGCTATATGCCATAATTTTCATCATAATTAGGCGATGTGAATATCGCGTTGTCAATAAGTGGCTAATAACATAACTGGCAATGAAGAAATCAATAGCAAATCAATAAAAAACTATGCTCTAATGAACAAACATGAACAAAACCGACTACTTCCATTTTTCTTATAAAATATTACTGATACATTTTTTTACCATTTCCTGAAAATTTTTTTTTGATGGAAATAGCTCCAATTGAACACGAACACCTCAAACAATCATTGATTTCTTTTTTTAAGGTATATAATGTTATCATTGACAGTAACATGACATTTGAATATTGCTTAACTCAAGGAAACAAAGTACGTTTGGTTCTGTATTAGGTAACACACAGGAGGAGTTAAGTATATGACGTATATGAGGGAGAAAGTAAATGAGACGCTTCATACAATATTTCCTTGTGTATAATTAAAGAATGTACAATTTCAATTTATAAAAGAAATAAATGAATGAACTAAAGTAAACAATACATTTGTTATATCCATTCGAAGTTGTGATGTAGTTTAATACATAAGCTATGACGCTTATAGCCTTCTTGTTCGGTTTGCTGAACATATTGTTCTTTTTCAACACAGTGCTGTCTGGAGAACTGTATTTTCCATATGTTATAATTTCTTGATGAAATCCTTTAGTAACAACTATCCAAGACTAATAAAAAACAGCAAGATTTTCAAATTCTGCAAAAATAAAATAACAAATCATGGTTAACATACACTTCGTTTTTTATGAAAATTTAATTACATTTTCAATATTTACCAATATCTCCAGATTCATGAACTTTGTACAAAGGAAAAGTTTCCCCACCACCCAAGGAGTAAATTCCATGGTGCGTTAGGATTTTTTTAAAAGTGGAAACCTTCACTCAGAGTCCTATTATAAACCACTGAGAGAATGTAATGCAAGATTTCATTGTAGAAGCACCACGACCTGGACTATATTTCCTGAAATGAACATTGTTTAATATCGAAAACATTTTACCAATTCACTTTGTGCTAACGTCAGTAGTCAGCAGCATCAGTGCAAAATCATTTCCTTGACAGAAGAGGCAAATTGAAGCACACTCAGATACACACAAAGATTCAAGAATGCATTCACAGGTTATCCATTGCAAGAGATTGGTTCTTTCTAGTTAGGATCCAAAGATTATGCATTTTTTTGTCACGCGAAAAACTGAAGGCTAGTATTTGGAAATTATTAATCAGCTAATTTCCAAAATTTGTTTCTTGGTAATACTTTACAAATAAAGTAAGAATCACTACAACTATTGAATTGAAGGTTTTATTTGTTTCCCTTTCGGATCACATAAATTCAGGTTACACAAATTTTATTACACATACCCATCCTTCATTCACTTGCAGTACTTATTATCTGTCACCATAAAGTCCATGTATATTTCTGCCACCAAGTTATTGATCCTAAAATAGCTATCAATCTAATATTTCACTATAAACAATATTCAATGTAAAAGCTTTAGAACTGTTTTTACATTTTCCTTGATTTGTGCCATCTTCAATTTGTAACCTAACATCAGCAAACGAACTTACTCTAGAGAATGCCACATAAAGTTGCTCATGTGTAAACACAGGGGAGGGAAGATAGATGCCAATTTTTTTGACAGTCTGCCCCTGCGACTTATTAATTGTCATGGCAAACGACAACCATACTGGAAATTGCCATCTTTTTAAATTGAAGGGCATGGTGTGGTCTGATGGAGTCAGATCGATTCTAGGTATCAACACCAAAGTAGACTGTGCCTCTCCTGTCACAACTTTTGCTTCAATGGAATTGTTGTGCATTTTGTGCACAACCATTCTAGTGCCATTCACCAATCCCTTCTTGTCATTAAGATTTCTAACCAACATCACTACTGCTCCTTTTTTAAGAGTCAGTTTGTGAGGAGGTAAGCCAGATGGATTCAATGAATTAAGAAATTCTATCTTTTCAATTCTAAATTCAGTATCTAAAATAAATAATCCAGCATACGATGGAAGCTCACCAGTAGCAGGATGCAAACTTCCAACAGAATGATAAATCTGCCCGTGGATTTTAAAGCAATAAGGACCTCTACTATTGGAAAATTGTAATAAATTTGTCTGAATTGATGCAAATGCTAAAGCATTATTATAACTTCTAATATGCAACAGATAATTTTTAGATTTTTCATCACCTCGTGTTATCAAATTTTTTAATAGATCAGGCACTTCAATGGGTGATAGAACTTCCTCACTCACTTTCCCTTTATGACAACAACTATTGAATCCCCCACCTGTTTTCTCAGCTTCAAAATGTAAAGCCCCACAAAACTCACACTGTTCATTCATTTCTCCCAAAGAAAATTCATCTACATTACAGTCACTATGGTTTGTTCTACCGAACCAATATCTTGCTCCACACAATCTGTTAACAAACCTGCGTGCAATTTTTTGGGTTCTACACATGCGTAGCTGCCGCTGCCTTTCCGCCTGTGTTTCCTTCTGTCGCAGCTCCCTCTGTCTTTGCCTTTGTTTATCAAGTCTGGTCCTGCGTTGTTGTTCGGTCTCAAGACATTGGCGTTTGGCACGATTTTGATAATGGCGTTCAGAACTTACTGCTATCTCTTCAGGAGTTCTTTCCGACATAATTCGCTTCCTCTTTCTACGCTCCGAAGCCACCGTCATCTTTCTACCTCGAGGCATACTGACTGTAGAAGAGAACAAAATTTTCACTTTCCAAACACACACACATTTATTAATAATGTTATTGTAAATGATATTCCATTTAATTTATGTACATAATGTAGTGCAAATAACAGCATTCATACACAATATATAATTATATTATTACCACTCACACTATATGAATTATTAAACTATGTATCTACTAACATTTTCTTCTTTTCTATGATACCCCAATGTGGCTGCAATTTACTCCACAACCATTTATGGCCATACTGCAGAAGAAAACAAATTTTTCATTTTACCAAACAACACATTTTAATAATGTAGGGCAATTAAGTGAATAGTTATTTCATTCAAAGGCTATATTTAAATAAGTTGATGGAATCAGATCACTAACCTCTTCAATTTCAAGATTTTTATTCAATGTAGACGATCACGTTCACATGCTTATACAACCTAGACTAAAACAGAAACAAACAAAATCGCTGTGAACGTGAACATTCTGAACACACGTAATATATGTGAAAAAATAATACTGTATTTCTCTAACCTTCATCCAAAGGCTACATGTATAAATAAGTTGATGGAATCAGTTAATAAAATAACTATTGTATGTATGCAAAAATTAAGATTTACTAACCTCTTCTATTTCAAGATTTCTATTCAATGTAAAAAATCACATTAACGTGCACGAAACGCGCACTGGCAAGTACTGGTTCTGGCACAGCTGAACGCTGTGTGCTCCCGCCACCGTCCGACAGTGTAATTTTCTTCCGAAAGATCGCGCGGCAATCAGTAACTGCTGATCCCGAAATTTACGTTTTTTTTAAATATTTACGTATTTTTAACGCACTTTTTCAATACGAATGTCCCATGTGCAGGTGAAAAGAAACACGATTTTTCAATCCATTGCTTTTTTATACAGATCGGTTTCGTATGTCGCCCAATTTATTGAAAAGACCAAACAGCCCTTTGAGAAATTATATATATATATATATATATATATATATATATATATATATATATATATATATATATATACGGGGCGCCAAGCATGCCGTTTACCTGCCATCCGACCACCGGCATTGAGCATCCCAGAAGTATCATCATCAGTAATACACAGAGACAGACTCTTTGTTGAAGTGCAACCCGTGGAAGTGGCGGGAACACAGTTTATTTTAAGAAAAAATCTTTT
Organism: Teleogryllus occipitalis; assembly: GCA_011170035.1. Taxonomy (NCBI): domain Eukaryota; kingdom Metazoa; phylum Arthropoda; class Insecta; order Orthoptera; family Gryllidae; genus Teleogryllus; species Teleogryllus occipitalis. The sequence goes on along the minus strand of BLKR01002986.1, from coordinate 159,670 downwards.
GCATACAAGTTGTCGTCTCACTAATACGATTCAACTCTCTCAAGTCCGACTTATTACTGAGAGAAATAGAGATTAACACAAAGTATGGTTATGTCAATGACGTTGATACTTCACTTCGAGTGTTAGTGAGATTATATACTGTGATGAACCCGACCTGCCACTTACGGTAAACCACGCATGTGGGCAATGCGCGTGGCACACGGTCTGGATACCACACAAAAGGGGGGGGGGAGACAACACCGTCACACCGAAGTGTGTCGGTAACCAGATGACAGGTGTGCGCGTTAAATTTATAAAGAAAGGGCGCCAAACGGGCACTTACCTGACACCTGGCACCGGCATATGAGCACCTCAGGGGCGAGCACTCTATGAATGAGGGCATGCACTGGGTTCACTACTACTACTAAGTTATAATAACTACAAAGTCATGTTCTTTTTTTAAATGTTAATCGCCTGAATGGCGAGAACACGTTGATTGCTTGTTAAAAATACATTTTGATCTGAAGGTTTCTTAAATTAAATTCTAATATTACTTTTACAATAGATGACTTTTTTGAATGTCTTTAGAATGAATACAAAATAATGGTCGTTGATTCTTCCTCTTTCGATGATTGCACACCTGTGGTCGCCCTCAAATTAAATGCTGTCTCGAACCGCGTTGCAGCAAGGCGCAGCCAGCCGGAAGCAGCAGTTCATTCAGCGCCACCGTTCCTTCCCGTTCCAGTACTTCGCAGATCCGACGCTCGTAGTCAGGAAATGGTTGAAATGAGCCCCGATCGGTGGGTACCGTAGGGGGCCGTCAAACGCCAACCCGACCATACCAAGTCAGCTTTGATAGCTCGCGATCGGTGGATAGCGGAAAGGGCCGTCAAACGCCACCCCTATCCGTATCAGGTCAGCCTCCATAACTCGGCTGAACTATCGATCCTTACGGATCTACGCCAGCCCGTTGAAACGGAATGAATTCCAGTTTGTGATTTCAAATGGGTGACCTGCACTCCGTTGGCCGGCCAACATTAGTCGCTGGCTCCAACTACCTCTCCTCAACACATCAGCCTGTTTGCTATGCCGTTCTCTCGCCTTCTATCCGTCTTCTGATAAAAATCCTACTCTCTCGAGCTTCCGTCTTCCCCACTGCATCCCCACTCTCGTTTCTGACTTCGCACATCGCTCCTTCACGTGATCAGAATTTCAAACGCTATTGGTAAAAATCTCAATTTCTAGAATATTCGACGCGAGTCGGAAGCCGATAGGGCATTTCCTAACTAACGTCATTTTCTGGGCGCCTGATTGGTGGTCTTTGTTGTGCGTGTGTTTTGGCCAGTACACCTGAGATGGACAAAGCAGTCCTTTCTGCTGTCTCCGCGATGATTGTATGTGTCCTATGGGATTACGTAAACAGTAGCCGGGATCTCTGTAATTCACTTGTTCCCCTGTCATCGTGTGCACAATTGCGGGCAGCCGCCCGCTCTTTGCTTGAGGGGTTGTCTCGAGAGACGATCCTACCCTAGTCGTAAATCTGGGAATAGGACGACAGGCGCGCGTTCGCGCGTCTTGCGCTGAGCCGTGTCGAATCAGGGGCTGTCCTAATTGGCGTGACAGAGGGGGAAGTTTGGATCCGGCGAAAAGCAATGGCCTCATTGCAATATGTTCGTTACTGGTCGATACAGAGCGGGCAAAGGTCCGCCAAGACGCCGTTGAAGAAGCCCCATACACGGCAGGAAAAGTCCCGGGCTCCCGACATCCGCACCAGGGAAGCCAGCAACCGTCCACAGCGACCCGCGAAGTGACGTGTCGTAATTTCCTTGCACGAGTCCCGGGTCGCCAAACGTATCTTGGACCGCGTTTAGCAACCGAATGATCGAACTGCATGCATCTCTAATATGTTTGGGGTGTCGATACAGTTAGCCCATCACCCGGCATTAATTCCGATGGCTGGTCGGATCATTTAGGCAGGCAAGTGTAGGCCAGTCGCACGCTAGTGAATTGTCATTCTGCCAGTAGTTACACAGGCTTTGTCAAGCCAATTCTGCCTTGTATACTTGCTGTCAATTTCAGTATTTGAAACTGCACTCTTCCTTCAAGTCCGTTCATCACTGAGATCTTGAGCCAAGCGAATCTCACCGAGTTTCTTAGCCAAGTGCCTGCCACCGCGAATTTTTGTCTAGTTCTCCTTTTTTCTCCACGATCGGCGCGTTTTTCGAAACTTCTATCAGCCTATCTCTTTGAGTCGAAACGATCCCACTCCTTAGCAACGTACATTTTCCGATCTCTAATTGATTGTTCTTCGTGCTTGCGTGGAGGCGTGGTGCCTACGTGAGGTGGCGCACAGATGCACCCTGTCTACCCCCCCATGATGGTTTTATGGCCTGGCCTTAGGGATTAGCTGGCGGGCTGCTACTGAGTTCAGTCACAGTACTCAACAGTTCAAAAACTGCAGGAGGTTATAACATTTCATGACTTGCCTGTATATTTAAAAGCTATTTCCATGATGTTAACGGTCGGCAGAGTATTATATTCTTAATGGCCGACGACCGTTGAGAGTGGATTTTCGTTTGCGTTATGCTGATATAACAGTACAGTATTTCGAAAAGATCCATCGCGAGTCTCGTGGCCGCTTTCGCCGCATCGCGTCGCCCCGGAGGCCGTTGCATGCCGGACGAGGTCACGCTTCCCTCTCGCCCCTTCCGCCCGCGCAAGGAGATTGCACTGGGACCTGTGGGTGACAGAGCACGAGACACCGGCACTCCCCACAGCGCACCCTGCGTCACGCTCTCCATTGCACACGACTGTGCGCTTGCAGTTGATGGCAAGGAATCTAAAATAGATACAGTTGTAAGAGCAGTTGAAGGCGTAAACGACATGAAACATCTTCATCTGTTCGGAAAGAAAATAAGCTCGTGGGGACAAGCACGCAGAATTTACAACCTTAATACAAGAAGAAATGTTGTCAGCACATAAAAGCATTAGAATCTTGTCTTAAGCACTTACGAATGTTTAGAATAAACTCATCGCCTGTCTATTGTTTATTTTCTACTTGGTCTTGTGATTTTATGGATCGACGCGTGCCAGATCGGACCTCGCCGCTTTCGGGAGGAAATCACGCAATGTCACATTCTCATGTCTGGACCCTGGTTATCCTGGTCATCCCCTTATCAGGGCGAACGTTCAGTTCCTAATTTCCATGAATTTGTAAGCGATGATGTAGCGCGAAAACTGTTTGTCACTGACAGAAATACAGTTTATTTTCAGCAAATCGCTTTCAACGGTTCACTTCTCACTTTCAACCACTCATAAACCCCATGAAACAAACACACAGTACATTTCTATATATATTTCAAGTTACCGTGGAATTGGACAAGCTGCCACAGCCGGAGATCAATGCTGTTGGCAAAGTGATCTGTGTATTGCATTTGCTTGAATTAGTTTCGTTTGTCAAGATTGTTTCAAATTGCGTCGAATTGCCTTCGCATTCGGGAGTATTTACGAACTCTTTTATGAAACACGTGTTCTTATTGATTTGCAATGCATTTTAGATTTATTTATTTCTATAACGTCAAATAGAATTAAAATTGTGTGTGACGTACTATGCCGAGAATATATTCTGTAAAGAATGTATTCTGTGCAGGTTTTCTGAAATTCTGGAATCCCTTCCCCAACCGATATATAAGTAGAATTCTTAAGTTGAGCATTTTTTGCAAGAATTGGTAAGAAAAATTTGCTCCATTGTAATGTAAACCACTTGCAAAGGCAAATCAGCTGTTGATTTTGACTACTATCCCTCTTCGTACCCTTCGTGAAGGAATCGGGGAGGACTTCCTGCCGTGACAACATGGAGAACGATAATTGAAATAACTACATTACCTCCAGAACTCTAAAAGATGTGCACAGATAGCGAAGTTACTTTTAAGTTCAGACGTAAAACAATGGGCCATCCCATTATTCGCTCGAAGGATCAGGGAAACTGGACGAAAAACCTGACCGAGATGAGGGTCATTGACCCAGAAGCTGAAATACAATACTTGTTACAGGTTGTTTAGAATTGTACATTCCCAATGATCTTTAATCCATTGAAAATAATTGTTAAATCTAATATTACTTTTTTATGCTCGGTGTTGTCTCTAATTATATAGAAACATTATGCAGCAGAAAAGATTTTACTTGGCACTTACACTTACTTATCGATAAAGAGTTTATCTATAAAAAATAGAACTACCCGAACCCTTACAGTTACATCACACAAAAGGAAGAACTGGGGAAAATACTACATAAAAGTATGCACTACACGGGAATATATAAATAAAAAAACACACGGAAAATATAAAACTTCAAAAATACCGTTTCATTCGTTTTTCAGTACTTATTATGCAAGACTAATGGAATGAAAGGCGTTTACAAACTCTGAAACGGCCACGGACCGCGCGCGATCTTCCCTTCCTCTCTTCTCTTTCTCACACTCACTCTTACACGCATTAGAATACTTCACATTGGGAGGCAAGCCAAGGACTCAGAGAACGTCCCTTCTACTGCTGTGCTCAGGTGCGGAGGTCCCTAGAGGCGAAATCCCCGAGAGTCGGCGCCGGCTTCCCCCTTCTAGCAGGGGACGATCACCTCCACCCAGCGCGATAACATGCATTACACTTACAGCACTAATGACGAGGATGCTTTGAAGCGCTTGGAGACACAAAATAATCTATCGACTTGTAAATGAATGTATTTTGTATTTTAGGGTCGTCTTAATCTGGCTTTTGTCAGCTAGCGATGTTCACACGTTTGGGCCTTGTTTTTATTCACGAGTATTACGCAGGTGTAGAGGTAAGGGGGGCATGTGGGGATCATGAATTCTCTTCACCGAATCTAGCATACTTGGCCTTCACATAGCGATAGAAAGAGTTAGGAGACTCGCGTTTCGAGAGATATTTCCATTCGTGTAAAGCAATCTAAGAGAGTTTATCTCCTAACTTCAGGAAAGTTCTCTTTTTTCTCTCATTTTCTTTTGGTAATTCTACTTTTGTGAAGTCAGTAAAACATCGATTTGTCATAGTTTATTATTATTATTATTATTATTATTATTATTATTATTATTATTATTATTATCATCATTTTTATAACCTAACCTAACCTAAACTGGTTAGACGCAGGCCGAGGAATGAGGATCACTGAAGGAAGTAGGACTATCTCTTCTTAAAACGAGTGGTCATTTATTCTTCAGCTCAGATGGGAGTGAAACTTGTGTGAGTCCTAAAGTACAAAAGTTGAAAGTGGGCATTATTTATTTATTTCTTATAAATCTTGAATCGTGAGACTGAATGGTCATTTTTATAAAAGCTTTCAAATTTTCAGGAACTGAATATACCTATTTTTTATGAACACATATGGTAATCTGATCTATTCGACCATCAAGTTGGTGTAGTCCCGGGTTTTCCAATTGGCGGCTCGCTGGCCGCAAGCACTCTGCGGTGCCATATACTGCGATCCGCGAACTGTCAAACATTAAAGGCCCTTGCATCCATGTCGGACAAAAACATTGTGTGCCTATCGCATTCGTCCTATCGGCGTCAACTCCCCCATAATGCAAAAATATGTTAGGTTCAAGGATTTTTTCTAATACATTCAAATATTCAGAATCACTCGAATGTATTACATTGCGTTATTCACAGTACAGTCTGATATCACGCATAGATACATTCTGTTCAGCACCACGCCCTGTTTTGAGAGCAGCCGAGTATAGAGCCGAGATCAACAAGACGGGGAAGTCAGATATGGATCGTCTAAGTAAAGAAAATACGGTCCGCGAACATAAAGGTTTTAGTTGTGGCCCTTAAGGCCTTGCAAGTTGGACACCTTAGTCTAGTTCTTAGCATCTTAACCTACGCGCTCGAGTTGAAATCCCAGCCATTTAAATTTTTTTGCCGTTTGGAAACACCTGTAGATGCAAAGTTTCTACAATGGGGCATCGCCTTTCAAGTGGAATACAAGGAATCTCGTCGAAATGTACATGTTCAGTTAGTATTTTAATATTACGTGTGAGGACACATGTGGTTAAGAATACGTTTGTGTGTGTGTGTGCATCTTCCTAAATGCTACAAGTACGTACACATACATACTACAGACAGGATTTCCAAGCAAATGTTTTTATTTAAGGTTCGTAGAGCGCAAGTTTATTGTGCACTGTTACGAAAAGCAATAAAAAGAAAAGTATTCAAAACTAAAATTTGATTGATACATAATGCATGTGTGCATACAAATTTTAGCAAGTGTAATGAAATTCTGTTTCTAGTTATAACATTATTTTTTCTTGCACTAAAGTAAGTTTTTATTGTTACAGGTGAGTATGTACTGTTGAAAACTGTTTTCTAAGATACATTGAAGAAATTGGTAAGTATAACACTGATTATATATGGAACAGTGACTTATGTCAGTGATTTTTTCGTGTTTCCGGGAGCGTTAACTACTTCGGTCATTAGTCCCCTAAGTGTAGTGCATGTTTTTCTCGGGAGATGGCGGTCATCTTTCCCGGCGAGATCCGGTGCGATCTACTGATGGCTAACGGGATTTCCCTCTAACCAGGACTCTCCCACCAGCGGGTCACCGCCCCAGCCGGGACAAGCTCTAAGCTCGCGACCGGTCTCCCGAAATATGTGGTAGTGTAGTGCTTGTTAGTGTACGCGTGTGTGTGTGTGTGTGTGTGTGTGTGTATGTGTAAGGGGAGAGGATAGGACAAGGAAGAGGATGGACAGATTGCGCGCGGTCCGTGGCCCGTTTGTTAGGGTACTGCTCCGGCATTCGCCTGGTGTTGATCGGAGAAACCACGGAAAATGATCGATCAGAGCAGCCGGTCGCTAGAATTCTCCTCTGAACGGTGACTGAATTCGACCAAGCTGACAAGCTAGTTTCGAAATTCCTGCCGCCGTCAGGACTGGAACCTAGGACCTCCCGGTCAGATGCGCTGCTGTGACATCAGTTGATGCACTTAACAACCGCTCCCAGTTATCACATTCGTATTTCTTGACGGTCTTGACTGCCTCATATTTGTGTTGTTCCAGTTTTTATTTGCTGGTTTACTGTTAATGGTATGTTGATCGTGTAAAAAGCTGACTAGGTTGCTAACGTTTAGAAATGTATGAAACGTACTTGAGTCTTATCACACACCACAATGAAATGCTACGTTACTATTACTCGTACAAAATCATTCAAAAAGCGGAACTAAAGGTACCCTGAATAAGATCATAAAAAATTCTCCAAAATTAAATTAGAAATGAGAAGTTAAAGTATGACCATATAACAAAAATACGGTTTTAGAAAGGATTCTTAGCGGGCTCGCACCACTCCTATCCCATTACAGACAAAAACCTGTTGGTTTTCTTTAATTTTGTTATCGATTTTAACATTAGTTTTGTAATTGAAAAATGTGAACAAAATATATCTTATACTACAAAATTTGTCCGTTTTCATAATTTTCGGCACCAAATTAAAAAAAATTATCAAAAATAATTTTTAGTGGAGAACACGGGAAAAGGCATGAAAAGATCTAAATTGTTTCAAAAATCAGTTGTAGGGAATTTTTTAACACTTTTCCGATTACTGGAATATAGTTAAAATAACTAGAGATGCTACAGAATGGCACAGGCTTTCTCGTAACATTTTTTACTGATTACCTTAGTGTGGTCTGGCTTTAAGGTCTTGCTCAATTCTCTGGCCAGTTGCCAATTATTGTCGCCCAAGTACATTTTCTTTACATTTTCTCAACTTTTTGATCACCTAATAGGACAACAGAAAATTGAAGAATATTAAAAAAGAGTAAAACGTCGTCCTATAGATAAAAATTTTCATTAAATTTTCTTGCCGTTTAAAAGAAAATGACGATTAACCATTACTGTAAATGCGAAATTTAAAGCTCTTTTTCATAGGAGTTTACGAAAAACTTTATTTGAAGTCATTTGAAGCACATTCACTCATAAATGCAATAATGTATACTAATCGTGGGAAATGTGTGTATTAACGGCGGGAGAGGTATATAAAAAATACATTTGTGTAATTTTTAGAAAATCAAAAGAATACACCAAAATGAACTTTACGTCATATTAAACAGTGCAATTAGCACTATCTATTGGAAAAATTTGAAGAAAAAGTTTGTAGTCATTTTTTAGAAAAAAGCGTTTCAGTGTTTCTGAAAATGCGGGATTTTGTGCTCATTTTAACAAAAAACATTTTTTGAAAAACTTAAATTGACATTATATAAAACACATGTATTGCTAAATAAAATTATGTGAAGAAATTGCCTCTAATGTAAAAATTACCGATGAGAGACAAGTCAAAAATAAATATATTTTTTGTAATTTGTATAAAAACAGAAGAATGAATAAATATCACGGTTTTTTCATCGTAAAGGATTTGTTTGGAACTACCCATACCAAAAATTCCAAGAAAAAATATGGAACCGTTTTTGAGAAAATCTTATTTTTGTATTTTTTTTTAAAAAATTGCAAATATTGCACACACTACTGCGCGAAAACTACTAAAATTTTCAAAAACGTTTGCGTGACCTTATTGAAAAAACTATTTATGGACAACAAATTTTGTTTGAAGGAAAAATATTTACCTTCAATTTTGTAATTGTCAGAAGACGCCGGAAATAACACAAACTTGCAATTTTAGGAAATTTAAAGTTAACCAAGAAAATCGGACATAGGCCACCTTTATTTTACTCTATTCTTACAAGAAATTTAAAGAAAAATTTGGAACCGTTTTTGGGAAAATTTTGAAAATGTCCGGGGCGTTTGATGTAACGTACCTCCAAATTTTAAAGAATGCTTTTTAAAATTTCAAAGCTTCAACTAGAACCAGATTGACAGAGGATTCCTCAATTTGGAAAATATCGTACGAATGGTTTAGGCGCCAGTAGTGTTCACAGACACACGGACAGACTGACACACGGACAGACTGACAGACTGACAGACTGACAGACTGACAGACTGACAGACTGACAGACTGACAGACTGACAGACTGACAGACTGACAGACTGACAGACTGACAGACTGACAGACTGACTGACAGACTGACAGACTGACAGACTGACAGACTGACAGACTGACAGACTGACAGACTGACAGACTGACAGACTGACAGACTGACAAATAACTGACGGTATACAGACTTTTCGTATTCATTACCGCGCTGAGCCAGCGACCAGTTCACATCGTGCTCCGCACAGCTCAGAACGTTTCAATTTGACTCAGTGCAGTTGACTCAGTATCAGTGACTTAAACATTGTGTATCGTACAGATAATTAAACGTTACAAGTGCAGCGAACCGAGCTAAAGTCGTGCTATTAATTTTTCAATATTAATAGCAGTTTTCAACCACCAAGCCCTGACCTAGGTCAGAGCATAGCGGGAGCCATGGCGCTCCTGTACAACACAGCCGATATGGACATCACGAAATCAGTCGATCAAAAAGGGGGAGGAGTTCTCATACTTATCGAAAAATCAATTCCATATATACAATCTGACACACCTCACACTCCAGGGTTAGAAACCATTGCTATTAAAATCCCTATAAACAATAGAATCACAACCATAATATCAGCATACAAACCACCCCATATTAAAATGAAAAACACCAATATAATTTCCCTTCTTCAACAGAATACCCCGATGATTCTACTAGGTGACTTAAATGAAAAACATACTAACTGGGGTTGCAGAGTTTCCAACAATGCAGGCTCTCAACTACTTAAAATAATAACAGACGTAAAGCTAACTACACTTACGCCATACGAACCACAAAGCATTGGAAAAATTTGAAGATACAAATTGGGACATTTTTGAAAATGACTTTTGAAAATGCGGAATTTGAATTCATTTTCATAAAATTGCTGTGATTTTGTGAAACTTTAATTGACATTATTGCACATGTCATAAATATAACAATGTGTGAAATCGCCTCTAATGTAAACATTACCGACGTGAGAGACAAGCAAAAATAATACATTTTTGAAAAACAAAGAATAGAATAATATAACGTTTATGTGATCGTATGGTGGTTTGTTTGACACTAACCGTACCAAAATTTATAGGTAAAATTTGGAGTCGTTTTTTTAAAAAATATTGTTTTAAATTTTTTAAAATTGCAAATATTACACGCAATATTGCATGAAAACTACTAAAATTTACAAAACATTCTACATGATTTTAATGAAAGAACTATTTATGAACAAACAAATTTCAATTGAAGGTGAAGTCTCTATTTTCAGTATTGTAGTTGTACGAAGTTGCCGAAAAAATCATACTTTTATAATTTCCGAAAATTCAGAGTTAATCCTGAAAATCGAACCTATGCCACCTTTGTAAGTGTATTTATCTCTATTCTTACAAGAAAATTAAAGAAAAAATTTGGAGCCATTTTCGAGAAAATTTTGAAAATGTTCCTAGGGCTTCATAGTAAGTCCCCCAAAAAATTATGAATCATTATTCAAAATCGCAGAGCTGCAGCTCACGCAAAAACGACAGGGGTTTCTCCAATTTGAAAAAAGCTTACGTATGGTTTAGGCGCTAGTTTTTTTCACATACACCAGATAGATGAACGGAGGGACGGAGGGACGGAGGGACGGAGGGACGGAGGGACGGTTGGACGGTTGGACGGAGGGACGGTTGGACGGTTGGACGGAGGGACGGAGGGACGGAGGGACGGAGGGACGGAGGGACGGAGGGACGGAGGGACGGAGGGACGTTTTGCTTTCAATTGGTTTTACGGCATCAACGACCCACAAAACAGGGATTGTGGCTACATCACGCGTTAGAGGATTTTTTTGTTAATTTAGCAACTGGATTTTTCTACTTTTTCGTTATAACGGCCCGGCAATGAATTTTTTCTGGCGAAAATCAGCCATTTTTTCGCGCAGCATTACATAACTTTTCTAAACTACGTACATTACTCCGTATATACGTTCGAGAAAGTAAAAATAGTGTTTTGTTTTATATTTCAAATGTTTATTGATGTATCTAGGTGATTGATTTTAATATTTACGTTAAAATCAATGAAGTGGAAGCCAGAAAAATTATTTGTTTCAAGTGTCATGTATTCATTTCTGATTTTTAGTAAAGTGCTGAATATGTGAAATACATCTGTGTGGACTTATTCATTAAGTCATCATTTACAAAAAAAGTTTAAACGATGAATTTATTTACGAAATTTATTGTAATTCTGCTTGTCATGTTGGAGTTCTTATTTACAAGTTCTTGTGCAAAATACATTCCAACTAAGCTGGAATGCGAAAGAACATGTGTATCGTGTGATATTTACCGAAACTCTTTAAATATATTTACCTTTGAATTCATATTGAAAGGTAAAAAAGCATGTCAGAAGTGCTATGAAACAATCTGTAAAGGAATTAAGTTAGATATTTTTCCTATACTACATCCTTCTTTTGAAAACTAGATTACATTTTTAATAAAAAAATTGATGATTTGTTATGAATTGTGTTACGGCATTTATTATTAGATTCTCTTGTTTTCAGTATCGTATGTTTTAAGACAATCATTGCCAGTAGAACATTTCACGAACTAATTGTTCGCATCTTCAGTTACGAAGGTTCTGTAAATATGACTAAATTATTTTACAAATAACCATAAAATATATTAATGGTAAAATTACAAACAACACATATATTATTAGGTTCGAAAGTTGGTTTACTATTTTCTTGAAATCAGCATTCGTCGATCAACTTCTACGTGAGGCAGTAGATTTCAAATTGTAGTCCGCAGTCTCATACCTCTCATATGCACTTAAAGACTTTTACAAGTTCCTAAAACAAGCAAGAATGCACAACAAACCAAACCTCTTCTTCTCCTAAGAGTTTAAAAGTACATTGTATTATTTTAAAATCTACAAATGAGGGATACATTGCATACAAACGGACTGGTTTTAATATTGGAGATGTTTGAAATGTTACAAAATTATACGGTGAATGACAATATGAATTTTGAATTTTTTGAAAACATGAGTATTTTTTGAGTAATTGGGCGTCAAATTTAATCGTCTGGTTTTAAAATCCTCAGCGTAATTTTAGAAGTGTTTTAAAGCAGTCTGATGCTACGTAAGTTAGAATGTGTACATTATTTCTTATTTCTTTGTTCGTTTCTTACATTGGAGCTTTTGTTATATGTTAACAAATTAATCTTTTAGACATTATTTAAAATTTATTTGAAACTAGCTGAAGTACCCTGTGTTGCTCAGGCATTTATTACAGTAAATTATTAGACAGGAAGAGGAATTCCATCTTTTCATGCCTTCAGGTGAGGGGTACCACTATCTTCTCCATTGCATCGATTCTCCAACCTGCTCCTTCCTGCATGGTCCCTTTCTTGACAAAGCTGATATTACCTAGGAAGATGACACTCTGTGGTGCGAGCAGTATAATTTTAACAGGCTTTGCTGATGCTTCACGAAGAGCATATGGTTGATGTGTATATGTAGTCAGTGAAAATTCTCAAGAAGAACAGGCAAGTTCTCTAATAGCATCGAAATCAAATCTTACACCTCTAGATGGCATCCCAATTCCTCGTTTTGAATTATGGTGCAGTTTTACTAGCCAAATTCTTGATGAAAGTTTATAATGCTGTGTCTCTAGTTTGTAATGTGAAATCTGTATATTTCTTTACCGACAGTAATATAGTATTGCATTGGATAAAACATGGTCCCAATAAATCATATGGCTTAATTTCTATTACTCTTGCTTTAATTAGACAGTTCTTCTTGGTGGAGAATTGGTTACACATTTCTTGTAGAGCCAACCCTGCAGATCGCATAGCACGGGGAGTCACTGCCAGTGTACTATCGACAGATGGTTTCATGGTTCAGAAGGGATGATCCAACCGATATCTCAGTGGAAGTCTCTGCCTGAGGTCTCTAAAGGTGGTAACGTACAATTAAAACTTCATTCACATCTTTCTCATCACGTCTTGTGCTGAGGAGGAATCTTTTGTCCCAGAACGTCCCAAAATTCAACTCTTATCACAAATTATTGAGGAAAACAGCGCATTGCCTTCGATTTATCTACCAGTGTAGGACGATAACTTTAATATTGCCAAAGAGAGCCGGTCCTCTTGCTGCAAATAAGCTACGAAATGCTCTTATATTAATTGTGAAATCAATTAAGAAAGAATCATTTTCTGCTAGATATGGCACACTGTCCAATAAATGAGAAATTGCTAAAAATTCAAACATTGTAAATCTTCATTCTTTTTTAGACAAAGATGTTATCATTCAAGTAGGTGAGAGATTGAGACTTTCTCTAAGACCCCATGAGGCAAAACACCAAATCACTCTCCCTCAAAAACATGCTTTCACGAGAGTCCTCATTACAAATATTCATTAAATTATTAACAAGTTGGATGTCAATTAATACTGTCAATCGCTAGACAAAGATTTTGGATTCCTTCAATTCTAAGACTAGTGAATAGTGTAATTTATCACTGCTTGCCGAGCATTAGATGGCGGGCAAATCCAGCCTCCCAGATAATGAGTGAACTTCCTGATTCTAGAATTATGCAGTAAAAATGGGAGTTATCTCAGTGGATTACTGCGGACCATTTCTAACAAAACCAATCATTGGTTGGTACAGGACATGTTGTAAATCAGGGATTGGGTTATTCTTGAATCATGAAATCAGAGCTGTTCATGAATGGTAAATTTAACCACTAATAAATTTATAGCTGCTCTAAAAAGATTCAGTTCTCGCAGGGGCTACTCCAGAAATATTTATAGTAATAATAATATCCTGAGCATTTGTGAAAGCAAAAAGCCAGTTGGCTGAACTATGAAAGATTTTCAGCGCTCATCAGGAACACTCGATTTTTTAAAAATTTCCTTGCGATTCATGGTGTAGAATGGCAGTTTTGCCCGCTCACTCACCATTTCGCAATGGACCGTCTGAGGCAGCCGTAGGATCCTTAAAATTTCATTTAAAACGCCATCTTGGGCAACATTGTATTTTGCTTTTTGAATTGGATTCTTTGTTGACATATAACATATTTTAATCTCACGGCTCTTGGTCGCTTGCACTGAGAAGGGTACCGAAGCCTTCTTAATAACTCCAAATCATTTAATATACGGGCACTCTCTCAACTCGCTGACTTTCGATCAAGAATCATAGCAGGAGTTGGCGGCACCCCGTCGTTATGACACAGCGAAAAGGCAATTGGACATTATTTGGAAATGCCCTCACTACATGCTCGTACAAAATGGAAATCTGTTTCTCCAGAATTGAAAGAAGGTGAGTTAGTCATTTTAATTGAAGATTGTCCTCCACCTCTGTGGAAAGTTTGACTTTTTTTTCTGTGAAAGTTTGACTTTGCGTTCCGGGGATCTAATGCTACCCGAGCCACCTACATCCTCCTCATGCAAATAGTCTGTTCGTTCTCTTTCTCTTTTTTTAATATAATTTATTTACAAAGGTCGCGTAAACAACTAGGTCTTGAGCGACCACAAGGTTGTAATACAGTCACATATATTTACAAAGTATTTCTATATGTTAAGTCTTTACAAATTATGTTTCAATAAGTTACAATATGACAAATACAGTAGGTTATTTTACATAATATTATACATTATTGTGGATAGTTCAGACACTTGACCTGGAGGAAGGCATCAAATAGATATTATTTTATTGGTATAAAAGTATTTGAGTCTTTGAACATACATGGGCACTTGTATTGGTTTACAGATTTTTGTGGAGGTTGAGTTCCACAAGGAAATGGATCACTTTATATGGATTACTTTTATCATTCAAAAGTGATTGTATACTGTTTGCAAGATTATATTTTTTCCTTAATTTATTTAGATTTGGGCAATGCATTAATATATGTATGATAGTGATATGAAGATTACATGTATCACAGAGATTTCGAGATTCCTTTGTAATTAGTTGTTTGTGGGTCAGAGCTGCAAGGCCAATTCTCAAACGCGTTAGTAGCACTTGATCACTTCTTTTTTGGAGGTTTGACCAAAAAACATGGTCTTTAAGAATTTATTTCCTGATCATGTGTACTTTACTAGGTGGTGAGCGTTTCCATTCGGTATCCCACAATATCTTGGTTTTGTGAAGGAGTTCTTTTTTTATATCATTATGGGAAACATTGTTGATGGTAAGAGGTAAGGCGGCAGCTAGTTTAACTGCCCTTTCAACTGATGCGTTGCCAGGAATACCGATATGTGAGGGACTCCAGATAAGCACTATTTCTTTGTTAATGTTTAACAGTTCATTATATAGATGAATAGTTTTTTTGATTATTGGGTCAAGTGTGGAGGTGCTATTAAAGCTTTCTAGAACAGTTCTTGAATCAGTGTAGATTACAAATTCTGAATTTGACATTTCTTTGATGTACTTTAGAGCTCTGTAAATGGCATAAGCCTCACAGTAATATACAGAAGATAGATCACTAAGCTTGAAATATTTTGTTTGACTATCAACTAATAGAGCACATCCAGAGCCGTTAGTGGTTCGGGAACAATCAGTAATATATTGGTGTATTGACTGTATTTAGATAACAATCCTCTGAAGAGAACTAGATATATTTGTGAACACGTGTCAGCTTTCTTGAATTCTTTAAGACTTGTATTAATAGCAATTTTGGAAGGAAGCCAAGGAGGTGTTTTTATATTAGTATCAGAATTTACCAGGGGAAACTTGAAGTCGATTCCATCAAGGTATTTTTTTAATATTTGATATACTGGTTTAGGGGAATTGATTTTTGTTTGGTATTGTACAGCAAATCTTGAGGAGAAAACATTCCTATGTACTGGGTTACAGGAGAAGCACGAGATTTTGCTGGCATAGGAGAAGGTTATTTTTCGTTTTCTAATGTGAAGGGGCTCTTCTTCAGCTTCGGCATAGATACTTGAGACCGGACTTGTCCTGTAGGCTCCAATTGCCATTAGCAGACCATTAATATAGATTGGGTTCAGACTGTTTAGTACATAGTTTTTTGCTGATTGATAAATAATTGATCCAGAATCTATTTCGGGACGGATGAGGGTTCTATAAGTGGACAAAATAATATTTTTTTCTGCACCCCATGAGGTTGAGGAAATAGATTTGATGATATTCATTCTGAGGAGGCATTCACTTTTTAGTGCGTTGATGTGTGGTTGCCAGGTGAGATTGTTATAAAAAATCATGCCAAGAATCTTGATTTCCTTTTCACAATTAATTGCTTGAGAATTTATATTGAGTTTTGTTGAACGTTGGTGTTCTTGTTCTTCCAAAAGCTGATGCATTTTGTCTTCGTTTGTGAAAATTTGAAACCAACTTTGTTGGACCAATTTTGTATTGAGTCAAGGGAGCTTTGTAATTGTTGTTGAATAGTTTTAGGGTTTTTTCCAGTAAGTAATATGGTAATATCATTAGCGAACATATATATTTTTACTGGTTTCTGATTAAATTCGGTTACATTGTTTATGGCAATAAGGAACAAGGTAACACTAAGGACGGTGTCTTGGGGTAAACCATTACATAGTTTGCGTTTGTCAGAAAGGATGTTATTGAATTTTACTTGGAGAAATATTTCACGAAGAAAGTTGGCAATGAAGATTAGAATATGTCCGTCTATTCCCTTATCATACTGTAGTTGTAGAGTTGTGTCTTTGCACTCTTTGCACACCATGTCGTAGGCTTTTTCTACATCGAGGTTGATTAGTGCTAGGTGTTGGTTTGTTATGAATGCGTCGCATATGTCGCTGTTGATGAAATGATCAATTGTTGATGAAATGATTCAGAGATTAAGAGTTCGTTGAATAGAGTAGTAGTAATACTATATTCTATGGCATTGATTGGTAATTCTTTCAAAAAATATTTAAAATGCCATCTGGGCCTGGGCTGGATTTTCTCAGATTGAAGAGGACAGAAGTAATTTCTTGAACTTGGAGAGGATAGTTCAGTGTTGGATGGCAAGAGGTATTTAGTTAGAGTATATTATCTATTGAGACACCAGAATTCAATTTGTGGGATTGAAATTCATCACTGAAATTTTTGTCGGTGGAGTTATTAGTAAAGGTCTGAGCCAACATGTTTGCAATTTCTTTGGGGGGCTGTAAACTACTCTATTTTTCACTGTTAACAGTTTGGTATGAATGGAAGGTTTGTTTATTCCATTTATTGCTTTAATTTTTTTCCAGTTGTCAGATATGCTTGTAGAATTGTTTATAGATGATACAAACGTTTCCCATGATTTTCTTTTGTTTACTTTGTAAGTTCTCCTTGCTAGGGATCTCGTTCTTTCATATTCTATTTGATTTTCTTGGGTGTCTCTTGTATCTGATAAAGGCTTATTTGTGGATTCTTCTGACATGTTGGCATTCCTGATTCCACAATGGAAGTCGCCACTTCGGAGTTTTGTTTGAAGATTTAGGAATTGTGGTTTCTGCAGCTTGAAGTATGAGTTCAGTTAGGTCCTCAATCTTCTTAGTTGTGGGAGTATTGTTCTTGTGTAGTTGTTTCATTGCATTGATTTTAGTTGAGATAATTAATTTGTATTTGTTAAAGTCAGCTTCAGAAAGTTTCCATTTGGGAGAACACTTTGTTTCATTTGTTGAATTACATCCTTGTTTGGTGATTATAATAGGAAAATGATGACTACCAAATAGTTCATCAGAGATTTTCCAGTCCCAAAGATGAGCATTTGATGTAGAACAGATGGTTACATCAATGGTACTGAATGTTTTATAAGTATTATTCAGGTGGGTTGGTGAACTATCTTTGAGTATATTAATATTAGTATGATCCAGTACTTGTTATAGTATCTTTCCTCTTGCATCTTCTTTGTGAGATCCCCACATAAAACTGTGACTGTTAAAGTCGCCTAATAGAATAAATGGCACCGGCAGTTGATTTATTAAGAGTGTTGGTTCACTAACAGTAAAGGGATGGCTGCGGGGGAGATAAATATTACATATAGTTATGGACTTGATTATGAGGTTGATTGTGACAGCACAGCATTCAAGGGTAGAATTTAGGTGAATTTCATCGGCTTTATGATATGATGATGTGTAGATGGCTACCCCACCACTAGCTATGTTTGCATCTGTTCTGTTTTTGAAACACAACTTGTAATTTTTTAATGGTGGTTTTTGGTTCATTTTATTATTTGTTTCTTGTAAGCATATCATATCAGGGTTGTACTTGCTAATTAGCAGTAGAAAATTCTCTTTTTGTGGATTAAAGCCATTTATATTCCATTGGAGAATTGTATATGCCATTTCAAGAGCAAAATTTGGAGAGAGTGTTTGTTTGAATCTTCATCACTGATTTCACTAAAGTTTGCCAGTTCTCTGCTTATGTCAATTCTTTTTAATTTCTTTTTTAAATATGTGAAACGTCTTTTTATGCTTTTATCCGTAAGGAGGGGGTAAGTATCTTCTAACATTTATAGTAACAGTTTGATATCTAGAGTGAATTCCAGAACAGCTTACTCAACATTTATGCAATTTTTTGTTTTTTCAAAAAGACTTTGTAGTAGTAACCAATTTAAAACATATTTGTTACTTTGTTCAGATAATGTTCCTTTGAGTGGGGCAAGTTGATTTTCTAGTCTATCAGATTCCTCTGCAAGAGAAATTTTAAGTTTTGACTTTTTATTGTTTTTTGGGTTTGATTTAATCACTGAAGAATTTTTGGATTGGTGGACTTTATAATCCATTATCTCTGGTGTAATCGGTTGTATGTTGTTAGTGTCTGAGACACTTTCTCTAAGAAAGGTTAGGTTTTCTTCACCTACAACTGAATGTAACGTTTCTGATGTCTCAGATTTAGAAGATAGACTAGATAAGGGACGTTTGGCATTTTTTGTAGGTCGGTTGTCAATAGGAGGATGAGCAGTGGAAGAGGGTTTAAGAGTTGGGAAGGAGGAGGGGGACAGCTCATTTTTTTTTCATTGGGATTAACTTCACAGTACCCAGAGGGGTTATCGTTTTGTTCATTCATTGGGCAGTTGTTAGCAAAATGACCGTGATCCTTGCATAGAAAACATGATATAGAATCTGATGATGGATATATCCAGAAAACTGTGTCATCTTAGTTAATTTTCATGGTTTCTGGTACTTTGTCCATATCATCTGGATGGATATAAATTTGTCTCCGGAAACTCAAAATGTGACTAAACCCTGGTTCATACATGCCGGCTCTCAGGAAGATCATTGTAGAGCCGATTAGTATTTTGAGTTTCGTTAGCTCGTCAATAATTACAGAGTGTGGGATAATAGGACACACATTAGAGAGAATGAGTCTTATATTCTGCCTAATTAGCGGTCTAATGGATAACGTTAAGTTATTAATTGAAATGGTTGATTTATTGTCAACTAGTTTTTTCACAGATTCCTTAGAATCCAGATAGACACATATACGGTTTTTTGAAACCCTTGAGACGAACCGTATGGTCTGAGGATTGATAATTTTTGCAAGTTCTTGGATGTACGTTTTAACTGATATACCGTTTACTGAGTCCATCACAATCGCGTGTTCTTTTGTGGGAAACGTATCTGTCGGAGCACTACAGGAGGTCTTTACTCGCCAACGGTCGGAGTGACACTGGGACTCTCTTTCTCTTTATTTTTCTTAAAAAAATTGTAATGAGTCAAATACGATTTTATACAGACCCCTACCCCCGCATGTGCAACTATGACTCTTCTCTGCCGGAGTTAAAATTAAGACCCCACTCATGTTAATGAAAATTAGGTTTATCGTTCTCTGCTGGTAGAGTTCAAGCAACAAAATCAATAAAATGTTTTTAAAGTTTTTTGTGGACAGAGGGTTTCGTAATAGCTGTTCAGTACCAAGTAGTACAAAATAAAAATCCCCGTAAATTCGGTATATCCTCAAAGACACCAACGTTCGTGATGACAAGTGTCTGCCATATGGAGAGCATAGAGGAAATATACATCACATTATCAGTGGATGCAGCTCTCTAGTATCCTCAGAATATACAAAACGACATGGCAACGTTTGTAAAGTGGTTCATCAGCAACTATGCCACAGTAACAATCTTCTGATCGGTAATCGGACATCGTACACAAGTACACTCCCGAACCGGTAATTGACACAAATTTTTACAAAATGTACTGGAACAGGTCCATCATAACAGATAGCTGATCACGGGTTCTAGTCCCGACTCGAGCATGGGTGTGTTTGTGTATGTCTGTATATGTGTGTCGTCCATTCATCCTTCATTATCATCATTCCATCTTCCATCCCCCCCAAGGACTAACAACCCTGGGGGATAAAATTCGGATTCAACCTAATGCTGATCCCCTGATGAATCACATGACTGGCCAGAAAGTGCATGTCTGTGTGGTCCGGGACGGCCTATTCGCGAACAATTTAATAATAATAAGAAGAAGAAGAAGAAGAAGAAGAGGAAGAAGAACAACAAAACTCAACCTAGTAGCCTGGGTACTCACAGTAATCCTTAAGAAGTCACAGCTTCCTGGGTTCGCCGAAGAAAGGTACGGAAAGAAGAGGCCTTACGCCCACGGTGTACGCCGCCTCTCTATGTGCGAAACACTTGGAAAGACGTACGAAATACAAGGGCATCGAGTCATCCTGGACTGCTCGATGAAAATAGTGCAATGGACGCACTCCACAGAACTCTAGAACAGAACATGAACGACTGGGCCAGTACGACTTTAGCACCGTCTCATTCATAAGAGACGCATAAAAACCAACACCCCGTTCTTTATACAACGTTAAATGGGCATAGACGATGCCTATCTGAAGGTGGCTCCGTGGTTTGGAAACAGGCCGACAAATAGCACCTCAGACCGCTCTGGGCGTTTGAAGAGAGTGTTGATGGAGCTTCGTAGAGGACTAAATGTTCGTTCAAATGAATTACTTTGGGAAGAAACGGAAACCAATAACAATTGTATTATTCGATAGACGTAAATGAAAAAGCTATAATCTTAAACTTCATAACATTACAAATTCTATGTCAACAAATTTGCACATCTCTTTTATCGTCTCCATCAATAACCTTCTTCCCGACGATGCCAGCGCCATCTTGATCCGATATCGAGAAGCCCAATAAATCCTCCCGATTTGAATCGATCTCCCACATTACTATAAATAACATTTTGAAAAACAAATATGTGAGGTAAAAATTTTCTTTTCCTTCCTTTTTGATGGTGGTGCCTGGTACTGCTCCACAATCCACCACAGTTTGGTTGTACAGAAAATGCCAAAAATGTTAGTAATCCTGGCCTTGAATCGATAGCCCATGCCATTCAGCATCAAAACACCTATGAAGAACATACTTTTATAAGACCCTTTCCTTTAAATACAATAAATATCTATATCTATATTTTTTACATTCAAATAATCTCCCCCCGCCTCTTTCACCCAAATATGCTCCCCCTCTCTTGCAATCTTTCCTGGTTAAGGAATTAACTAAAATGTCCTTGTTACATGCTATTGCACCCTCAGGTTCACTACACTTTGCCGTGACCTTCTTCAAATAACATTTCCCCCTCGCCTTGTAGAAACACTACCATGCGGTGAAAAAATGGCAGAATTCCCTATTTTTTCATACAATATTCAACATTAAAACTTAGGCAATATACATTCTCGAAAGCCACGTTTCCTTATTATATACGGGGCAAGTAGCGATTCACCAGTCTCTCTTGGTGTCGTAGTGGTCGAGTCGTACTGGTTCGATGGAAATATGAAGGATAATTTCTACCTTGTATTGTACATTGTACTGCAGGTGTTTTATAGCTCGAATTCCGCTGTATTGCTCCTTGTGGAAGAAATCTATGTGCAATAACGTTCCGTTGCAGTTATGGGGGAATACGCGGCGCTTCGAAATGGCGCCGTCCTAGTGAATTTCAAACCATCAATTTCTTATAGGATGATTTCCTCATTGTGACACAATATAAGCTACCAAATAAGACACCACATAAGGTTGTCCTATAAAGTTTTTGTAGCAGATGCAGCACTGGGAGGTGCCGTGCTGCGAGTGCGACTACATACGGGGATCAGAACGGATTTCAGGGGATTGCTTGCCTTTAGGGGAATGATAAACAATATGCAATGAGAATAAATAAATTTAATTGCATAACAATTTCGTAAATACAAATGGTTAATGGTGAGCCGGAGGACCTTTGAAAGTTTATAGTTTTACTGACGAAATGACTTTACTGCTCTTCTTTCTTGTAGTTTACTTACAGTATGTAGTAAGGAAGGCACCAACCCAAATCACTCGGCTGAGTGTGTCATTGTCCGGGCTGAGGTTGGCTCCAGGCAGTTTGGTGGTGCGAACTGGCATGGGCGCGGACTCAGATGACCGGAGCTGATGGTAGTTTGCCGTGAATTCGGCCAGGTGGCGGCTGCGGCCCGTGAGTGGCACGAATTTGAGGCAGGCTTGAATTGGCCGTGCTAATCGCCTTGATAGGCGAAGCAGGAACAGCCGACTCTGTTCAGTTTTGTTGGTCAGTCTGTTGAAAAGTTCCGAGCAGTGTAGTTTGAGAAGTTCTGTTGATTCGCTCTGTCGATTCTGTCGGTTCTGTCTGTAGCTTCTCCTTGTCTCGATTGTCTGTTTGTCTCGATTGTCTGGTACTGGTTGTCTGTGGGAGCGAAGTCGCAGTATTTATTTCATCTGAGGGTGATTGAGGCTGTGGAGGGGAGAGTCACGTGGCTATGACTTGGGCCTATGGTAAGGCGGGAAAGTTTGACGTGCCCGCGATCGGCTCCCTATTCGTGTGCGCCTTCGAGCCCGGAGAGAGGAGTGTCACGTGACATTGGCGGCGATTGGAAGCGAAGGCGGTGTCACGTGAGGTGCCCGCGATAGCGGCCCGTTTGTGTTTGAGATTTTCCTTCCCAGGGAAATTGAGGCATCTGGCTTGCAGGTGGCCAAGGAGTGGGGCGGCGCGTCGGTAGTGCACTTGAAAATCCCTTTATCGGCGAGATGCATTAACGGGGCTGTATTTGCGAGGGAGGCCCAAAGCAATTCCCAGGAATATTTGTATACATTTCTGGGTGGCTTGTCAGGTAGCGAGCGATGGAGGTGTGAAGGGCGCCGCGCGCCGGGGTGGCCCAGCCCTAGGCTAATGAGGGCTTAATCCCCGGCTATGGCGGCGCCGAGAAGCGGCGGTCAATGTTCTCGGCGGGCGTGGGCCCTTGGGAACGGCGGTTTACGCGGAAGACGCAGGGCAAATGTTTTTATTCACCTTTTGTTGGATTTTCAATGTGCAGCAGCGTGCTGGCATGCACTGAGAGCGACTTGAGAAGGTTGGTGAAAGTACGTTCTTAATGGTGGGTGGCCGCGCGGGAAGAAAGCTTTTAGGGGCTGCGCCTTGGTGGCAAATTTGATCGCGAGATTGAACAGCTTTTCTCTTCGGTCGTAATTAAATACTTTTACATTACGGGGTTGTCCTATACTTTCCACGTCCAAGATTACATTACATCTCAGGTTGAATTACGCTGTCTTCATCTAGAATATTACAATATGACAGTAATTCGTTAAATTACGTTTTTTAGAGCGATTCAGTTTTTTTCAGTTCACGATGAAAATGGATATGCACTTGAACACCTCGCAATGCACGTACAGTTCCAACGGACAACGGTCAGTCCTCCTTAAAGATCGTGTAGAAAATGGCAGAATCGCGCTCAATTTACCGACAGAGAATTCTCCTCATTTATCCTGTGCTCGTCGCTACACAGACGTTCGACGTCTCCAGAATCTCAAAGAGACAGTGAAGGACATTCAAACTAGTTCGGTATTTTAAAACAAAAATGTACATTTCAAAGATATTATGTTATGTTATTATGTTAACTTAAATGTATTACTATAGTTTAAATATATTTAGCTTATGAATTAATTTTGAATAATGTTTTACTTTGTTAATGTTTATTATAAAATGCTGAAACCGTTAAAACGCGATTTGTCGCACTGAAGTAAATAGGTATACGCTTGATGTGGTTTGCTACCAGTTGTTGAGGCTATGAGGGAGTGCGTGCATGTTTCTTAAGCCATGGAAAACCTACCCCCACTCCTGTAATAGCATTAGTTAAATTAAGAATAGATTATAGTAACAAGCGTTGTTGGAACTAAGATAAGCAAAAATGCACCCGAATAATCGAAAGTATTTTACATCAAAAAACGAGATACAGAGTTGATATAATAGATTTGTCATCAAAGTAACTTTCCAACTCCGGTCACTAATCAACAAACATAAATCTCTGTCATACACAAACAGTACAACACTATATAAAACAATAATCAGACCACTACTCCTTTATACATGCACCATATGGACAAACGCAGCCCCCACAAATGTCAATAAAACTCAAGTTATGCAAAATAAAATTTTAAGATTAATCACAAATGCCCCCTGGTTCATAAGTAATAAACAACTTCATTCAGAATTAAACATCAATACAATAATAAACCAAATAGCACAAATATCACACAACTTCTACCAAAACCTAACAGACATACCAGCAGCATCCCATTACAAACTTCCTAAAAATCCAACCCACACACGAATAAAAAATAGATTCCCTTTTGAAGCATTCCTCAAAATTTTAGCCAACGATAATTCATAACACCGAGGTTCTCCCCTAGAGTATCCTCTCCAATGCATAGATTAAGTTAGCTTAGATATTTTAACTAGAATAAGTCTGAAAAAATACATCTGTAAAGTAGTTATAGTACTGAACGATGTAAATCCTCCAAAATGAATAAATGTGTTAAAAAAATCAAAGTAACCAATACCCCAATTCTCTCGCGTCTAGCAAAATGAGGGCTCAAGAGAAATTGCGCAGATAATATCCAGTAAAAACGATTTTAACACGCACCGATACATTAACTTTTCGCATTTCAAAATTTAACACTAGAAAATATTACAGTATGTTAATTGAAAACTTGGTGAAATATAAAAATACCACCATCCTGTGTAGAAGCATGTTCACAAACGCTCGCATTCATTGTATTCAAATCCCCGCAGAATTTGTTTACCTAGGGGCCTTGACTTTGAAGTTGCCATTGGTAACATAGGTCAAATTTTGTATTTGCATACATTTGCACAATGCCAAAAATTATTTTTTGTGTTCGATAAAACTAAATAGCAATTCACTTACAACTTCCTACAATATCGTATTCAAAAATTAAAGTGAAATAGTGGGAGTTATAAATTATGACGAGTTACATGAAGCTTGTTGTCATTCTGCTTCTTACTTTGGACTGGCTGGTGTGTGCTCAATGGCCTGAAGCTCCAGAAAACGTTATCTGCGGTCACGCCTGCAGAAACTGCGATTTCTGTCGCAAAATGGATGAAGTGGAGGAATACGTCCCGATTCACCCCAGAAATGAAGAATTTCGCAGATGCATTGATGAATGTAAAGTGTGTCTCACAGATAATTGTCAAATAGAAAAAGAAAAATATTTAGAAGAATCATATTGAAATCCCCATTTACTTTTCACAAATAAATAATTTATAAATGTGTTGTCAGTTAGATGTGTTTGTGGCTTATTTGAAAACTTGTAAGCATCAATTACTAGGCAAGCACACACCTAGGCTACTAGGCTAGCTCCCAGATGATTATGTTGACGAATTTCAAAGTATTTTTTCTATGATACATTTACTAAGAAGCTTCATATTAAAAATCGTTATAACACACACTTTTTATATTACAACCGTTAAAACTAGTGTGCACATTGTAAGAATGTGCTTGATGAATTAACCAAAATGATCTAAGGAAGATTTACCATTGTTGTTAAAAATAATTGAAAACCGGGATATGTGTTTTGAATGTATGTCGTGTAATTATAATTAAGAATTTAGACGTTTGTGAACATCAAGGCCGCAGACGACTAATTCTTGACGATGACGGAAAAGGCAAGTTTGTATCGCTTGCAAACCAAAACCGAAAATCATTTACGAAGTGCGAAATGGATCTTAATAGTGTGTGCAATGATGGGTCACGTATTGATTTGTATGATATGTGTATCGTCCCAAGAAACTGCATTCTGTATCCAGAAGTGTTCAGATTGTAGAAAATGTAATTACGGTCGAGGAGTCGGCGCTATAATCTTAAACGACGTAGATTTGGAATGTAGTCAAACATGTGAGGAGTGCATCAGTGAAAAGTGTTCCTTCTTATGGAAAGACTTTGTGGGGAGTTACGAAAATTACTATTTCCACGTTAATCAATACGATTGATTCACACAAAAGTTTTGAAAGAAGATTATTCCTATTTATTTTTATTATTAACCCTTAAAACGTATCTCTACATTAATTAGATACTTCTTCTTTTCTTGCGAGAAAGTATTCATTCGAATGTGCAAACAATTTCTGGTCGGAATAAATTTTCTGCAGTTGAGACTTCATATTTTGTTTCAATAAATGTTCGTATCTGATTCCTATTAGCGCTTAGATAAGTTATTGATAATTTTGGTGGTTTTCAAAGTAACCATTTGACCAAAAGTGTATAAACCGATAAAACCTACAAAAATGTGCGATAATGAAGGTGATATAAAATGTTTCTCAGATTATCTACAAATCAACTTTATTTTATTCCGTCTAATTTTATTCCGTTTTCTCACATTTGTGTATTATAGTAGTTGCATAAACAATATTTGCCTTAAAAATTAAATTTTACGAGAGAACGTTAAAACGGTTTACCATTAAAATCATTAACACTTGAATGCCTTCCCCCAAGAAAATTAAATTATAACACTATTTATAACCTAAATATCATGACCATATTTTTTATCTGTGCACTATTTATAACCTAAATATCATGAGCATATTTTTTATCTATACACTATTTATAACCTAAATATCATTACCATATTTTTTATCTGTGCTTAACTACAGAATTTTGAATTTTATGGACTTTTGTTGTTTTTGCTAAATGAATGTAAAGGGTAATTTATAACTTTAATTTTCAGTGTATTTATTGTTAATAAAGTACGTTTTTAATTAATATGACGAATAATAATTAATCTATGTCTTTAATGCATTATTGAACTTAAAAGGTTGCGTGAAAACTCACACACTTTCTTGCAATATTTGTAACTTTTGCTATAACCAAAATTTTAAAGTTCAATGAAAATGAGGCTTGCGTCTTTTCTATGTGTCTCTATCCAAGGAAAAAAATTAAAGCAAAAATTGCACCCATTTTCAGAAATTTTTATCAATTGCCTTTAATTCACGCCAAATTACACACCAATTATTCGTTTTTTTTAAAAAAAATTGTGCATATTTTTTTAAAACAACTTTATAAATTTGATGGCCCGTAATTTGGGTAAATTCCTATTTTTAACCCTCTTGTGATGACTATTCATTCTTTAAATTTTATTAATTATCATGATTCCTCGAGTTACTGAGCATTACATTAGAATAATAAATAGGCAACTAATCATAAATATCTCAAATGACAGGCTACAATATATCAATTATGTCAATGTTCAAAGGAGTGATTGTTTCGGTAGCTTAGGGGTTAGAGCAGCTGGGCGTAAACCAGAAGGCCCGGCTTCGAACCCCGGGGGAGGGGGGAGCTAATTTAATTATATAGACACGTTTACATTATGTATTCCTGTCTATATTTATTATTAATTTATTTAATATCTATATATTTGAATATGTGAGTGGTTTTTAAGTAATTTTGAAGGGAGTGGAGAAGTTATAAAAAAATGTAATCAAGATTATCTCAAAAACGGCTTTAATGTTTTCTCCACTTTCCCCTGAATAGTAGAAATGTCTTAACATCGAAGCATAGGAAATAGTATTTTCTCTTTTCCGCTCTTAAATATGTAGGAGGCATTGCATTTTGTAATAAACAAAAAATGTTAGATATTGATGATATACGTTTTTTCTAGAACATGCAAAATTGCGAAATGTGTAACAATTTAGATACCAATTTTTTGCCATTATTCGTCCATTAACAGTTGCTAGAAGAAAAAATTCATTTATACAATGATTAAATACTATGTGTATCTAGCAGCCATTTCTTTACTTATTTGTGGAGCTTTTTGTGCTGTTTCAAGCTCAACTGAATCACAGGTAAAAGAACACTGTGACAAAGCATGTAAAATGTGTAAATTTTGCTATGATCTCCTGTACATTCTGCGTCTGCAAGGGCCCTTTTTGCCAAAATGTATTCATGACTGTGAAACGTGCGACCAAAGGTTTTGCATAAAAAGTAAATCAAAAGTGAAGAGAGCATTAATGCGTTTGTATGCCACTTAAGAAACGTGCACCACTGACTTCAAAATATTTTCTTCCATGGAATCAAGTTTTTGAGCACCTGATGTTTTGTATCAACAAAACGATAAGAATGTAAATATATATTTTCGATAATTTAATGCTTGATAATATTATGTATGGTACTTCCGTATGATCATATACAACGAATAAATATTTTTTCTTTTATAAATATCTCTACAAATCTTTCCTAGTCATGATTAACCTGGTTGGCGGTGTTTGAATTTGTGGTACTTAATGAAAATTACATCTTCCTTAGTTGGAAGGTGTGCACCTAAAGAGTGGTAAGTCCTTCAATTCAAACCCACAATTGTTGATTATCGAAAGGATGAATGAGAATTGAAGATTGCTGTTAATTGCATTTATTTATTTATGCTCATTTATTTTTGCATTTAAAAATAGTTGTTTGTGGTCTTGAAAATGACGTATTGGTCAAATGACAATAGATAAATATTGTAGGGTGTATGCTATAAAATCGGTTTATATTAGCAAGCGACAACACATCTTGTGCCTAATATCTTTCAATTAAAGAAACATTTTAAAAAATGGTTGAGTAGAATGCTCAAATTGAATTCTAAACTAAAACCTTGACGACCGGTTTTACCAACTTTGATCAGTAGCTTTGACGGCCGTTTAACGCCATATTTACGTTTCCCCAAAGTCGCCTCGCCTGGCGATCGCCAAAATATTAGTCACATTTTCACGGACTGGGACTCTGCCATCAATCATTGCATCAACGCCTTTGGCCACTCGTGCTGCAGTTGTGAAGTTAGGGTGTATGCGTACATTGTATTCCATTAACAAACTTATTTTTACTCTTCCTCTTTAAATGTAGAATGTGTTATAAATAATTTTAATACTTAACTTTTTGAATTTAGAAACCATGATCCAGAACGAGCAATTACTAAAACTAGTGGTGCTGTACAATGGCACAGACTTGCTCGCACAAGTTATCTAATCTCTTTAGTCAGGACTAGCTTTTCGGTTAGGCCTTAGTTTCTTCCCAGCTGTGTTAGAGAGAAAATTGATTGTGCCGATTTTGTCTCTGGAGGAAATGTATTAGAACGATTCATGTCTCCGGAGGAAATGGATTATAACTAACTGTAAAATATGTTTTTCAGTAAATTTGCAAACAAAGTCAACCTACTTGGAAGATAGTAGCAAATGTCGGTGAAAGGTAACGAGGCTTCAATAAGGTGACGATGGTCAAGACCGATTTGACGAGTGCTAGTGAAGTCGGCAGTAAGTGTTTTAAATATACCAATGATACCGTCAAATATTATTGTTTAAATTATTGCAATAAAGATTTAAATTAATGTTTTACCACATAACAAGGAAAGGGTACCAAACGAAAATAAAACTAATCAAATGAAAAAAAGTAGTGTTTCTATGTATATATTAAAAACCTAAGGAATTTAGTTTATTCGGAAATTTGAGCTTTCTACTCTGCCCAATTTCGTACTTTTTTTACGTTAGTGGTCCCTAAATTCTTTCTCACTCCGGTAGCGATCATGCGACATCTTCCGACAGGTCCAAATAAGACGCAAAAAGCCGTGCCGAATTCCATGTTGGTGATACTACCCACAGATGCCACATTAAAAAAACAACCCTTTCGTAAATCGTGACCCTTCCGTAAATCGTGACTCGTAAACTTGACACGTGAATAAAGCGATTCCTGATTAGTGACAGAAATAAAGACATCAGTGATCCTTTGTCTGAAGGAGGCGAGGGTTCCATTCCGAAGGCAAAAGCGAGGAGATTTGAGAAATACTAGGGTTCACGAAAACTACGGTAAATGGTGAAGAGCATCCGCAATGTGAAATTTGTTTAATCATTTTAGCTGCTGATAGTATGAATCCAAACAAGTTCAAGAGACATCTTCAAACCAAACATCGTGAATTAACAGAAAAAACAATTTTTTTGTCAGAAAACTGAATGTGTTAAAGTGTACCCAGCAAAATTTAGCTAAAACTGCAAATGTTACTTCAAAGGCCCTGTTAGCCTTGTTAGCTCTGTTAGCTTTTAGCACAGCAGCTTTTGATTGATTTTTGTAGTTCGATGAGGTTCATATGGTTGTGCGTATTCCTATTTCAGCCATCTAAAGTTAGCAGCACCCAAAAACGAATCTCTACGAAACTATATCCCAACTTTACGACTAATTAAATGCTAATTAAGTGATCTATTTTCGAATTTTCCGCTCCTATAGTTTTCTCAAAATCGTGGGCGCTGCTAAATTTAGACTTAGCAGCGCCCACTCAAAAAAATCATCTCAAATTCAATTCAAAATTATGAAACCACACCCATTATTTTGGAATAATTAAAGACTCTAGGAAAAAAATTACTTCCGCATTTATATTCCATAATTCAGGGCGGTATAAAGAGAAACAGTTAATATTGGTTCTTATGATCGAAAAAAAACATTACATCTCTCACAGGTAGTCAGTCTCTCACAGGTAGTCGTCGCGTGCGGACGTGTTTTGGAGTAGCTCCGCGAAGTGAAAGGCAATGGGTGTGGACCTCGCTGTGTACCGAGCGCGCGTCGGGGCATGGGCTGCGCGTACCCGCCCTGGTCGACCGGCTTCGGCGCAAGCGGCGTACTCGGGCTTGCGGGAAGGTGGCGGCGTGGCTCTACTCTGCGCAACTGTTTTGGCCACACTCCTCGTGATAGGTGGTGTGGAGCAAAATCCTGGTCCCGCAGTGCAGGTGGCAGAGGCGTCGTGCTCCAAGTGCGAAAGGAGCGAGCGGAGAATGCGAAGACTGGAGGCGGACTTAGCTTAGGCTCACAAACATATTGGAGAACTGACGTTAAGAATCCGGGAGTTAGAAGACGTCAGCAAAGGAACGGAAGGGAAAAGTGTACTTGAGAAAGAGAAGAGTAACGTGCGTCCAAATAGAAGTGAGCTTTTTCAGACAAATGCTCCGTTCAGTAAGGTGAAAGTGCTAGGCGATTCAATGCTGCGACACAGCGGCGGCGTTTTGAAGAAAAAAGGTGCCGACGTATCTTTTTTCCCCGGCGTAGATATTGAACAAATGACCTCTGTAGTTTATAAAGCTAAACCAGATGAACAAACAGAGGTGGTTTTGATTCATGTAGGGACCAATACACGGAAACGGCAACCAGTTTACGACACAATCAACCAATGTGTCAAACTAGGGCATGCCATTAGAAGTAAATTTAAAAATGCGAAGGTCATTGTTTCCGGAGTTATGCGCCGGAATGATGTCCACATTACTAAAACACGGGACTTGAATTGTGGCTTGCGGGGGGCATGCGAGAAATTTGATGGGCTGTTCGTTGATCCCAATTACTGGCTCGGGCACGAAGACCTTGGACGGGACGGCCTTCATCTCAACTTCCGAGGTGCATGGAAGCTGGGATGTCTTCACGACCAAGTAATACAGTCGCATTTATTTGGAAAGTGACCGGAGGAAGGAGTAGTAGTAGCGCCATGTACAGTGATGGTTTCGAGAAAGGAAGCGACGCGTTTGGTGACTGCTGCGGGGGAGGTGACGGAGACTACGCGTGTGACTGCTGCGGGGGAGGTGACGGAGATGTCGCGTGTGACTGTTACGGGGGTGGTGACGGAGACGACGCGTCTGGTGACTGCTGCGGGGGAGGTGATGGAGGCGACGCGTGTGACTGCTGCGGGGGAGGTGACGGAGACGACGCGGGTGACTGCTGCGGGGGAGGAGATGGCAGTGACCGCGGCGCAGGAACCTAGGAAGGATGCATGGGACCTGAACACTGACTTTCAGGTGAGGAGAGGCTTCACTAGATTGTTGCAGGTGAACTGTCGTAGTATCATGAATAAGGAAACCGAACTGTGGAATTTAATTGAAGCATGTGATCCTGATATCGTGATAGGAACTGAATCTTGGCTTTCGGACGCGGTAGCAAACCCGGAAATTTTTCGTTCAGACTACCTTACGTTTAGGAGAGATCGCGAAACCAGAGGCGGTGGTGTTTTTATTTGCGTAAAAAACAGTTTTAATATCAAATCAAATTGGGTTGATAAAGAATTTGAAATGATGGGTGTAGAAATTTTTTGTTCGGGAAGTATCTTAGAAATAATTGCTTGCTATCGTCCGCCGGGCAATAGTTATGAAATCTTAGGCGCGCTCTACGAAAGAACAAAAAATATAAATAGCCGTCATGTAGTCATTGCTGGAGACCTAAATCTCCCAGACGCAAATTGGAAAGGGATTGTTTGCGAAGGGAAAGTACAACAACTAGTCAACAGACTTGTCTGGGACAGCGGATTAGCGCAGGTAGTAGACCGGCCCACCCGACAGGACGCGATTCTGGACATTTGCCTAATTAGACCGAAGGACTTATTTTTGTCGTGTGACGTTTTAGAAGGCATAAGTGATCATAAAGCCGTTTTAGTTGATTTACAGTTAAGTATTTCAAGGAAAAATATTGCGACAGGTATTCTAGTGAGGGAATACAAGAAAGCGAATGTAGCAGTTTCAAAATTACTTAAGAGAACGGTATGGCGAATTCCTTAGTATAGGAGGAGGAATGGAAGAAATATGGGAAGCGTTTAAAAATATTCTAGTAAATGCCGAGCAGGCATTTGTACCAAGTAAATTGTTAAAAGCAAAATGCGATCCGGAATATTATAATGCGAAAATCAGACGGTTGAAAAGAAAAACCAGAGAAGCGTTTAGCAACAGACACTGTAGTGAAAACCATATGACATTATTTCGAAATTATTCAAAAGCTTTGAGGAAGGAAAAGAAAATCGCAGAGGAACATCATTTAACTCATATTCTTGATGCGGAGGGCAGTAAAAATTGGTCGGCATTTTTTTAAATACGTTCGTAGAAGGAAGGGAAATAAAGATGAGATTCCAGTTGTTCGGGTTAATAATTCGCCAATATCGGACGATTGTGAAAAAGCTAATGCTTTTAACGCGTATTTTAGCTCCGTTTTCAAGCAAAAGTCAAATTGTATTCAGATACCATCACTGTCAGATAGAAGTCTTTTTCATATTAATGTAAATACTTTGCGGAAAAGAATAAAATTAATGAAGAGAGGGAAATCACGAGGCCCGGATTCTATTTCCATGGACGTCATTAAATTAGGTGGAGAGGCTATTATATCATATTTAATTAGGTTATTTCATGTATCGATAAACAACGCTTGCGTACCGGAAGATTGGAAGCTGGCTCTCGTCGTACCTATTTTTAAAAGTGGCGACAAGACATTACTTAGTAACTATAGACCGGTAAGTCTTACATCAGTCGTATGCAAGCTTATGGAACATCTAATTTCTAGCTATATCAGGAAAGAATGGGAGGACAAGCAATGGCTTTATCAGGGTCAACACGGTTTCAGGAATGGTTTTTCGTGCGAAAGTCAGCTAGTCTCACTTTTACAGGACCTAGCCGACGTAGTTGATGAAGGTGGTAGGGTCGACGCGATTGTAATTGATTTTGCCAAAGCTTTTGATGTTGTTCCACACGATCGTCTTGTAAAGAAATTAATAGATTTGGGTTTAGACACTAGAGTGGTAGCGTGGATAAACGAACTACTTCGTGACAGGACACAAAAGGTCCGAATCGGAAATTACTTATCAACTTCGCGAAACGTCACGTCAGGAATTCCACAAGGGAGTGTCATCGGCCCACTCATGTTTCTTGCCTTCGTTAATGATTTACCGACAAGTTTAGTATCTAATGTACGACTCTTTGCAGATGACTGCGTAATTTATAGAATTGTTAACTCGGAGGAGGACGAGAATATTTTGCAGCGAGACTTGGACAAATTACATATCTGGGCGGATACAAACGGCATGGAAATAAATAGTTCAAAGAGCAAATCCATCACGTTTGGTAGGGGTCGAAGTTACAATGAAACCGCATATAAATTGAATAATAATATTATACCTCGAGTCACGTCTTGCAAATATTTAGGAGTTCAGTTAGACAGTAAATTGACATGGGAAAATCAAGTAAATTTCGTTGTAGGGAAAGCATGGAGATCTTTGCATTTTATTATGCGGATTCTCAAAAAGAGTTCAGTGAGTGCCAAAGAACTGGCATATATGTCATTAGTGCGACCCATATTAGAATATGGCGCGATATGTTGGGACCCATACAGACTTTTGCAGCAAAGAAATCTAGAAAAGGTTCAGCGCAGAGCTTCAAAATTTGCTTTCAGGGGTACCAGGAACAAAGTCGTTTCGTTTATATGTGTCTTATTACCTCCTATGTAAAGTATGTTATATTATAACTAATATTATTATAACATTATTATTATTACTATTACTATTATTATTATTATTATTATTATTATTATTATTATTATTATTATTATTATTATTATGTGCAGTGGCGTGTAGTGCAGTGATGTGAAGCTGAGGGAAAAGAGTGTGTCAGAATCACATTAAAATGTGATTGGCAGTATGGTGAGGTGAGACGAGGCGAGGTGAAGTGAAATGAAGTGATGTGAAGTGAAGTGAAGTGAAGTGAAGTGGAGTGCTATGGAAGCTTGCACGGTGAAATGTTTATGTTAATTTGTAAAGTGTGTAAAATTTGTAAAATTTTGTATAGTTGTTAAGTTTTGTAATGTTTAGTTAGTGTATTCTGCCACCAAGTTCTGGAACTTATTTGCAGAATTAGTAATAAATCTATCTATTACAATTACAAAACCACAGAAAAAATTGAAAACCCCACCCAAACATTAACATGAATTAACGGCTCTAGGAAAAAAATACTCCCGCATTTATATTCCAAAATTATGGCTGTACAAAGAGAAAGAGTTAACATTGGTTCTTATGGGAGAAAAAACATAAAACTTAAAAAAACACAGAAAAATTTAGAAACCCTACCCAAACATTAACATGAATTAACGGCTCTGAGAAAAAAATTACTCCCGCATTTATATTCCAAAATTCAGGGCTATACAAAGAGAAACACTTAACAATGATTCTTATGGAAGAAAAAAAATTTATAATTAAAAAACCACAGAAACAATTTGAGACCCTACACAAACATTAACATTAATTAACAGCTCTAGGAAGAAAATTACTCCCGCATTTATATTCACGTCTTAGAAGTTAGCAGGACTATTTCACCCAATCACAAAACTGTATAGCTCATAATTTGACGCTTTTTTGCTGGTTTTAGGATGTAAAAACAAAAAATGAGCCGCGGGGCATTTTCTCAAAGAAATAGGTGTTCATGCTAACTTCCATTAGAAGTTAGCAGGACAACACATCTCAATCCGCTAATAAACCAAGTATACCCACCAAACAGTACTCCAAATTTGTCGCTTTTTATCTACAAACGATTACAGAAGAAATCATATAGATATCTCCATTCTTTCAAAAAATATTTACAAAAAAACAAAAATTACACCTACGATGCTCCTGCGAGCGTCGTCAGAGAAGAAACGAAAAGTTCCCTGTAAGCTATCAGACGTAACAATTCTTACTCTACGCCAAAATTTGCCCTAAGCCAGTGATAAAGGTAATCAGTAATACAAAATTTTGCCGTGAACCGGTTAGTTTGAATAATATGGGTTCGAATCCAAAAATTGACTCTCGGTCGAACGCTGTGCGCAAAGAAAAGAAACATTCATTCCAACCATCAAATGTAACAATTCATACTGTACAAAAAAACGTCCCCTAAACTAATACTAAAAGTAATCTGTAATAAAAAAAAATTGCCGCCGACCGGTTAGTTTGAATAACATGGATTCGAATCCCAAAAATGCTCCTCGGCCGAACGCTGTGCGCAAGGAAGAGAGACGCTCCTTCCAAGCCAGGGCAATTTGAAATTCATACTCTACGCCAAAATTTGCCCTAAACAAATACTAAATATAATCGATAATAAAAAAATTTGCCGCTCACCGGTTAGTTTGAATAACATGGGTTCGAATCCCAAAAATGACCCTTGGTCGAACGCTGCGCCTAATAATTGATACTCTACGCTAAAATGTACCACAACCCACTAATAAACGTAATCTGTAATATAAAAATTTGCCGCTGACTGGTTAAAGAGAATACCATGGGCACGAATCCCAAAAATGACCCATGGTCGAACGCTGCGCCTAATATAAGGGCTGTTCCTCATAAACCATCGAATGTCACGATTCAGACTACGCCAAAATTTGCCCTAAACAGGTGCTAAAAGTAATGTTATTAAAATGTTAATAAAAATGTTATTAAAAATTGGCCGCTGACTGGTTAATTTAAATTGCTCAGATTCAAATTGCACAAATGTACCTTCTGGGAAGTCATCTAATGTTAGCAGCGCCCAAACACGAATCTCTATCAAACTACAAGTATATCCAAAATTAACGGTTAATTAAATCCTAATTAAGTGCTCTATTTCCGAATTTTCCGCTCCTATAGATTTCCCAAAATCGTGGGCGCTGCTAGCTTTAGACTAAAGTTCATCTCAAATTCAATTCAAAATTATGATGTTCAATTCATAATTATTACTTACAATTTGCAATAACATACACTTTTCTCTAAGGTTATTTAATTTTGATGGTTGTTCGGCCGTAAGAACGTATGTTAATTGTTTTTCTTTGTACAGCCCTCAATTTTTTATCTGAAATGCAGGAGTAAGTTTTTCCCTAGAGTCGTTAATTCATGTTAATGTTTGGGTGGAGTTTCAAATTTTTTCTGCGATTTTTTAAGTATTATATTTTTCACCCATAAGAACCAATGTTAACTGTTTCTCTTTGTAGAGCCCTGAATTTTGGAATATAAATGCGTGAGTAATTTTTTCCCTAAAGCCGTTAATTCATGTTAATGTTTGGGTAGGGTTTCGTATTTTTTCTGTGTTTTTTTAAGTTTATGGTTTTCCTCCCGTTAGAACCAATGTTAATTTTGTCTCTTTGTACAGCCCTGAATTTTAGAATATAAATGCGTAAGTAATTTTTTTCTAGAGACGTTAATTCATGTTAATGTTTGGGTAGGGTTTCTATTATTTTTTTTTTTGTTTTAATGTTTTTTCGCCCATAGGAACCAATGTTAAATGTTTTTCTTGCGCCCACAATTTTGGGAAAACTATAGGAGCGGAAAATTTGGGAATACAGCACTTAATTAGCGTTTAATTAGCCGTTCATTTTGGATATATTTTGGTAGAGATTCGTTTCTGGGCGCTACTAACTTTAAATGGCTTCCAATTTCCCCCACATCGGTCGCTAATGCTAAAAGATTAGCATTGATGATCTGCAACTTCCTGACTTACCTCCTGTAGACATTCTTACCATATATACAACCAATGTGCCAGCACTCGGTGTGGAAAAAAATATTATGTGTCACTCATTTTACAATTGATCTTGCTTGTTTCTTAACCCCTCACGAAGCTCTTTGTAAGGTAACGCGAAAACATTTTCTGGAAGAGCTTGAACAACATTACTCAATCCTATACATCGGAAAGAATAGTCAGAGAGCTGTTTAGACTGTTCGGGAAATATTGCGAAAGACAGCATACTGATTGGCTCTTGCTGGTTCCTTAACGCCCCACGAAGCTCTTTGTAAGGTAACGCGAAAACATTTTCTGGAACAGCTTGAACAACATTATTCAATCCTATACATTGGAAAGAATAGTCAGAGAGCTGTTTAGACTGTTCGGGAAATATTGCGAAAGACAGCATACTGATTGGCTCTTGCTGGTTCCTTAACGCCCCACGAAGCTCTTTGTAAGGTAACGCGAAAATATTTTCTGGAACAGCTTGAACAACATTACTCAATCCTATACATCGGAAAGAATAGTCAGAGAGCTGTTTAACTGTTCGGGAAATATTGCGAAAGACAGCATACTGATTGGCTCTTGCTGGTTCCTTAACGCCCCACGAAGCTCTTTGTAAGGTAACGCGAAAACATGTTCTGGAAGAGCTTGAACAACATTACTCAATCCTATACATCGGAAAGAATAGTCAGAGAGCTGTTTAGACTGTTCGGGAAATATTGCGAAAGACAGCATACTGATTGGCTCTTGCTGGTTCCTTAACGCCCCACGAAGCTCTTTGTAAGGTAACGCGAAAACATGTTCTGGAAGAGCTTGAACAACATTACTCAATCCTATACATCGGAAAGAATAGTCAGAGAGCTGTTTAGACTATTCGGGAAATATTGCGAAAGACATCATACTGATTGGCTCTTGCTGGTTTCTTAACTCCTCACGAAGCTCTTTGTAAGGTAACGCGAAAACATGTTCTGGAAGAGCTTGAACAACATTACTCAATCCTATACATCGGAAAGAATAGTCAGAGAGCTGTTTAGACTGTTCGGGAAATATTGCGAAAGACAGCATACTGATTGGCTCTTGCTGGTTCCTTAACGCCCCACGAAGCTCTTTGTAAGGTAACGCGAAAACATTTTCTGGAACAGCTTGAACAACATTATTCCATCCTATACATCGGAAAGAATAGTCAGAGAGCTGTTTAGACTGTTCGGGAAATATTGCGAAAGATATCATACTGATTGGCTCTTGCTGGTTTCTTAACCCCTCACGAAGCTCTTTGTAAGGTAACGCGAAAACATGTTCTGGAAGAGCTTGAACAACATTACTCAATCCTATACATCGGAAAGAATAGTTAGAGAGCTGTTTAGACTGTTCGGGAAATATTGCTTAACGCCCCACGAAGCTCTTTGTAAGGTAAGGCGAAAACATGTTCTGGAACAGCTTGAACAACTGCAGACGTTACGACACGTCATGTAAATAATCGACTCAACAATGTCAAATACCCTCCTTATCAGTTCAAGGTATGGTAGAAAGTACGACTAAGTACGCTGAAAGCCTCAGAATAACATTCAACTTTTTTTTAATTTTTAAAGTTTCATAACTCATCAGCAATATTCAGCAACTTAATGTAGCGAAATTATCCAATAATGATAATCGTGTATTTAGGAAATATATTTTATATAATTTAAAAAGAAGCTATAAATTAAACATAAGCTAGAAATGACAAAGACGAATATAGATTTGTTCGGATTGACATTACGTAGCCGAAGAAAATCTTGAATCTCGGGGTCCTTATGCAATCGCACAAACAGTCGGCTACATCTGGTTGCGACTGTTTGAATTCACGCTTCAATTTCCATCACTCTACCAATAACTAACTAAAATTACAGATAGAGCGCAGTATTTAAGTGGCAACGATGAGAACATACGCTTCAATACCTCCAGGAAATTACAAAATTTTTAATCGTAATAACAGCACTTACCACAATTTTGGTTCGAATTTACCATATTTCTATTGAACGGCAATGTGAACAGTACGTTACGCAAGTGCTGTTACGCACGAAGAACGACATAACGCTAAATATCTATTTATTATTAAAAACAGGTAAATTAGTGTCCTTTAATCTAAATTATACCATCGTGTTAAACCTTTAAATATCTCTGAAATTACAATAAAACGTATTAGAATTAAAGTATGCTACGCGCGCAGCTATTGAGAGTATAATATACGGCACGGAAAAATATGTAAGGAATTGTATCGAAACCAATGTTAATTATGTTTCATACGCATCGTTTATTTTCTTATTTTGCCACAGTCTTAATGCTGTGATCTGGGCTGTCCGGGTGACGCCGCGTCGAAGGCTGGGGTGCCGACGTTTCGACCGACATATCGCGGTCCTCAGCCTTCGACGCGGCGTCACCCGGACAGCCCAGATCATGACTCTGGCCGCGGAAGC
Organism: Teleogryllus occipitalis; assembly: GCA_011170035.1. Classification (NCBI taxonomy): domain Eukaryota; kingdom Metazoa; phylum Arthropoda; class Insecta; order Orthoptera; family Gryllidae; genus Teleogryllus; species Teleogryllus occipitalis. The sequence goes on along the minus strand of BLKR01002986.1, from coordinate 119,752 downwards.
CTACGATAACAATCTTAATGCTTGTAGCAGATGCAGCCGGGAGGTTGCCGTGCTGCGAGTGCGACTACATACGGGGATCAGAACGGGTTGCAGGGGATTGTTTGCCTTTAGGGCAATGATAGATGATATGCAGGTAGAATAAATAAATTTAATTGCTTGATAATTGAGTACAATTGATTTGATTTATAAAACGCCGGAGGACCTTGATAGTTTATGACGTTAATGATTGCTCTTCTTTCTTGAAGTACACTTGGCAGCTTACTTACAGTTTGTTGCAAGGAAGGCAGCAACCCAAATCACTCGACTGAGTGTGTCGCTGTCCGGGCTGAGGTAGGCTCCAGGCAGTTCGGTGGTGCGAACTGGCATGGGCGCGGACTCAGATGACCGGAGCTGGTGGTGGAGTTTGCCGTGAATTCGACCAAGTGGCGGCTGCGGCTCGCGAGTGGCACGAATTTGAGGCTGGTTAGATGTGGCCGTACTAATCGCCTTGATAGGCGAAGCAGGAACAGTCGACCTTGTCTCCGTTGTCTGTTTGTTCTGGTTGTCGTTTGGTTGTTGCCTCTGTCTGTTTGTTGTCGTCTCTCTCTCGTGTGTCTTTGCTCTGTTCTCTTGCTTTTTTGTCTCTCTTGTCTCTGCTCTTGTTCGTTGTCGTCTGGTGTGTGAGCGAAGTCGCAGTATTTATTATTGCGGATGTGATTGAGGCCGTGGGGGGGGGGAAGTCACGTGGCTGTGACTTGGGCCTATGGTAAGGCGGGAAAGTTTGGAGTGCCCGCGATCGGCTCCCTATTCGTGATGTGCCTTCCGGGGGGGGTGTCACGTGACATTGGCGTGACACTGAGTGTCACGTGACATTGGCGGCGATCAGAGAGAAAGGCGGTGGCACGTGCGATGCCCGCGATGGCGGCCCGTTTGTGTTTGCGATTTGGGGGAATTGAGACATCTGGCATGCAGGTGGCCAGAGCGGGGGCGGCGCGCCGGCAGTGCGCCTTTGTCGGCGAGATGCATTGACGGGCTTATTTTTGCGAGAGAGGCCCGAAGCGATTCCCAGAAATGTTTGTACAGAAATGTTTCTGGGTGGCTTGTCAGGTAGCGAGCTATGGGGTGAGGGCCCCGCGTGCCGGGTTAGCCCAGCCCTAATGAGGGGTTAAACCCCAGCTGGCGACGCCCAGAAGCGGCGGTCATTGTACTGGGCGGGCGTGGGCCCGTGCGAACGGCGGTTTGCGCGGAAGACGCTGCAAATTATTTTATTGCCCCTTTGTAGTAGTTTCCAAAGTGTAGAAGCGTGCCGGTATGCACAGAGAGCGACTTGTGAGGTTGGTGAAAGTAAGCGCTTAGTAGTGGGTGGCCGCGCGGGAAAAAGCTGTTAGGGGCTGCGCCTTGGCGGCGAGACTGAAATTTTGATTGCGAGATTGAACAAAGGTGCCCGCGCGTGATTTTGCTAAGTAAGGGAAAATCACGAAAATAAATATTATCTGATTGTTTATTTAACTAATGACTAGTTGTTCAATTGAGCGACAAATTGTAAAATTACTCTGATTTAGTGGTATTAACTGCGAGATCTTCGGGTCTTAGAATTGAGTGATGTGGAATGAAAAAATGAGGCTTTCCTTCTTCCACGGAAGGGGCGGGGCGCATGTGACCTAACTCGAGGTACTCGCGCGTAAAAATCTGAGTAAATTTCCGCAAGGAGAGAATCTCGGCTGAAATGTTGCTCTAAATTCTGCAATTTGGGAAGGGCTTGCGCTCTAGAGTTGCCCAGCGATTCTGGCGGGCCCTTGAAAGGTGAAAGAACTTGATATCGCCCCTGATGTGTGCGAGTAGTAGTGGCTGCGAAACTGTCTTCGCATAATTTTTCCTCGGCTGTGAGAGGCATCTTGTCAGGTGGGTTTTCTAGCTTCCAAAAGTGTTCGAGTTGGTCTGATAGCATTTGATTAGAAATAATGAAGTTAGGGATGATGCAGTTGTTGCGGCGGTCTGAATTGTCACGAGAATAGGCGCCGCTAGTAACCCATCCTAACTTTGTTTGTGTGATTGTAGGCCCGTTATTCTCGATGCGGTGTATACCACCTTCGTTGATTTTGGCGACGATGGAGGCGCCTAACAATAAATCCAGCGGTTTTTGGAGATGAAAATTTGGGTCCGCAAGTTCGTATTCGGCGGGTAAGTGCCACTTAGAAATGTCTGCTTTGACTGCAGGAAGCGGATGGGAGATGGCCTCTACTACAATGAATTCCTCGGTAGAGCTCCAATCCTTGCAACGGGATTTTAGCTGTATTTTCGCGATCTTCGAGGCGGAAGATGAGGCGCGACAAACACTTTGAATAGTGACTGAAGACATTGTAGAATTGAGTTCCAGAGATTTGAAAAATCTTTCAGAGATCAGGTTGCAATTTGATCCTGAATCGAAGAGAGAGATAGCCGGGTGATAGTAGCCTCGTGCGCTGACAACATTTACAATAGCAGTAGGAAGAATACAGCCGTATGTGGCTGGGGAAGAACAAGCATTTGCGTTCACTTGACGCGGCGCGTGAGAAGAGTCTTCGGGCAACGAGGTATTGTCAGCCCGTTCATGAATTGCATTTTGCCATACCGGGGATTGAGCATCTGATTGAGAATTGAGCGGTGAAGCTGAATGTACGCTAGTACTAGACACGAGGCCTGGGGCGGCCGCCGCGTGATGTATTATGCTCGGAATGTTGGATGGCTGAGGGGCAGAAAATGATTCATGCAGAAGACTGTGATGGTTTTTTCCGCAGTGGAAACATTTTTGGTCGCTACACTTGTGACCAGCGACGTGATTTCTTAAACAATTGTTACAAAGCTTATTGTTCTTTATGAAGCTTCGCTTCGCGTCAGCGCTCAGGGCGCGGAAACTAGCACATTTGTGAAGCATATGTTTTTCGCGACATTTTAGGCAGTTGTCGGAGGGTAGTGGCGTACGTGCAGGAGCCGGCGCGGTAGCTTGCGCGCGAGGGTTGAGCTGCACGGGAGCGCTCGGGATGGCGGCTTCAGTTATTTGCAAAATTTTGCATCGCCGTTGCAAAAAGTCCCATAAGTCGCGTAAAGCAGGAATACGGTCGGCGGATATTGAATTTTCCCACTGACACATAGTGGCCCTGTCAAGGTGGTTGACGACCTTATGTACAAAGAGCAGTTCACTTAATTCTACGCCTAAGTTAAGATTTGAGAGTGCATTGATGTTAGACTGGCAGTGATCAATAAATGCACTGAGAGATTTAGCGGAGTCGGGCACTAAACGCGGAGGCTTGTCTAGCCCTGATAAATGAGAAAACGCTATCAAGCGTGGATTTGAATAGCGTGAGCAAAGAGTATTCCAGGCGGTCGAGAAGTTGTCACCTGTAAGAGGTATGTTGGCTATTACGCCTTTTGCTTCACCGATTAATGACTGACTGAGATAATAAAATCGGCTAATATCCGCTAGCTGCGGATTGTCAATGACGAGGGCCTGGAAAATGTCACGATATGACAACCACTCGGTGTGGTTACCACTGAAGTTTGGTAGAGGCACTTCAGGGAGGCGTAAAGCGGGAGCTGACTGTGAAGTACAGCTGTGACCTGATGCCGCGGAGGGGCACGGGGAAGACGGTCTGGCCTGAGTTGGTGAAAATTGAGAGTTGCTGTCAATTTTTACTGTTACTTCGCTCATTAAGTCGTAAAAGTCATTTTCAAATTCAATGTACTTAGATGAGTTGGCGTCTGGATCTTCGACTAACTCGTTTTCGATTTGCCTGAAATCGCTCCAAATTTCCTGCAAGCGCGTTTGATGCGCAAGTAATTTCTGGTATGACTGTTTGTCTGTAATTTCTAAATTTCTAATGATTTCTTCCCGGGCTCTAAATCGGTTGAGAATGGCATCTCGAGCCGCGAGATTTTTGCGTAAAGGATTGTTTGGTGGCATTTTGAAATTTTGCAAGAAATTATTGAGTGCCCGCGTTGGGAAATGCTAATTTGAAAATTGCAATTATTAATAACTTGCAAATCGCGATAAGTGGGGGGGGGCACACACTCAGCCGTTGATTTGGGCTGATGCTGACCTGTACAAACATGCACACTGAACAATACAATAACAATAGAAAACACTGAGCATAAATAGGCACTGAATGAAGCTAATAACACTGAATAACACAAAAATTGACAAAAAACACTGAATGATGCATATAAAAAGTGAGAAAAACACTGAATGATACAATAGCTAATAAAATCACTGAATTGTGCAATTGTTGCTAGAAACACTGCACACAAGAATGCAATGATAAGTAAATGTGCTGAATAATGCAATAGTAAATGGAAACACTGAATAATGCAATGGCACGTAAAAAAACACTGAATAGTGCAGTAATAAATAGAAACACAGAATATTGCAGTGATACGCAAAAACTGAATAGTGCAATAGTATATTAAAACACTGAATAATGCACTGGCAAGTAAAATGCTGGATAGTACAATAGAAAATAGAAACACTGAATAAGTAACGAAGAACTGGATAAAGTTTGATTACACTTAATGATTGTATGTTTTAGATTTTAACACTTTTCACGACACTGTTGAAGAGTCAAATTAAATTGATTGAAAATAGTTTTGAAGTTTCATTCCCTATAGAAACAATTCCTGAATCCCGTCTGATATATTAATTGAGTTAGTGGCTGTATTGCACTAGAAATGGCACTGGCTTGATCCGGTCCGGAGATTGACCACTATATGTAGCAGATGCAGCCGGGAGGTTGCCGTGCTGCGAGTGCGACTACATACGGGGATCAGAACGGGTTGCAGGGGATTGTTTGCCTTTAGGGCAATGATAGATGATATGCAGGTAGAATAAATAAATTTAATTGCTTGATAATTGAGTACAATTGATTTGATTTATAAAACGCCGGAGGACCTTGATAGTTTATGACGTTAATGAGTGCTCTTCTTTCTTGAAGTACACTTGGCAGCTTACTTACAGTTTGTTGCAAGGAAGGCAGCAACCCAAATCACTCGACTGAGTGTGTCGCTGTCCGGGCTGAGGTAGGCTCCAGGCAGTTCGGTGGTGCGAACTGGCATGGGCGCGGACTCAGATGACCGGAGCTGGTGGTGGAGTTTGCCGTGAATTCGACCAAGTGGCGGCTGCGGCTCGCGAGTGGCACGAATTTGAGGCTGGTTAGATGTGGCCGTACTAATCGCCTTGATAGGCGAAGCAGGAACAGTCGACCTTGTCTCCGTTGTCTGTTTGTTCTGGTTGTCGTTTGGTTGTTGCCTCTGTCTGTTTGTTGTCGTCTCTCTCTCGTGTGTCTTTGCTCTGTTCTCTTGCTTTTTTGTCTCTCTTGTCTCTGCTCTTGTTCGTTGTCGTCTGGTGTGTGAGCGAAGTCGCAGTATTTATTATTGCGGATGTGATTGAGGCCGTGGGGGGGGGGAAGTCACGTGGCTGTGACTTGGGCCTATGGTAAGGCGGGAAAGTTTGGAGTGCCCGCGATCGGCTCCCTATTCGTGATGTGCCTTCCGGGGGGGGTGTCACGTGACATTGGCGTGACACTGAGTGTCACGTGACATTGGCGGCGATCAGAGAGAAAGGCGGTGGCACGTGCGATGCCCGCGATGGCGGCCCGTTTGTGTTTGCGATTTGGGGGAATTGAGACATCTGGCATGCAGGTGGCCAGAGCGGGGGCGGCGCGCCGGCAGTGCGCCTTTGTCGGCGAGATGCATTGACGGGCTTATTTTTGCGAGAGAGGCCCGAAGCGATTCCCAGAAATGTCTGTACAGAAATGTTTCTGGGTGGCTTGTCAGGTAGCGAGCTATGGGGTGAGGGCCCCGCGTGCCGGGTTAGCCCAGCCCTAATGAGGGGTTAAACCCCAGCTGGCGACGCCCAGAAGCGGCGGTCATTGTACTGGGCGGGCGTGGGCCCGTGCGAACGGCGGTTTGCGCGGAAGACGCTGCAAATTATTTTATTGCCCCTTTGTAGTAGTTTCCAAAGTGTAGAAGCGTGCCGGTATGCACAGAGAGCGACTTGTGAGGTTGGTGAAAGTAAGCGCTTAATAGTGGGTGGCCGCGCGGGAAAAAGCTGTTAGGGGCTGCGCCTTGGCGGCGAGACTGAAATTTTGATTGCGAGATTGAACAATGCTATTGGAGGGTAATTCATTCCCAAGAACCACTAGCTTCCTTGGAGTCGGGTTGCACTTGACTGGACTTCAAACGAGAATCCACAGCTTGCTGCAAGGGCAGACATCGCTTCCAGGCTAGAATCTTCAGAGAACAAAATTTCAGCGCCCACGCGCCCCACAAAGTCACTACAGAACACCGAGCAAAGTATGGCGAGCCCAAAAGAACTAAATTCAATGTTATAGGGTTTACAAATTCGCCAATAAACTATAAAATTAAATTATCTAAAATCAAGCAAAGGTGCGTTAAATTATGTCAGGCACAATTTTTACTTTCTCGTGTACATACGTATATACGGAGTAATATATGTGGTATAGAGAAAGTTATGTAATGCTGCGCGAAAAAATGGCGGATTTGCGGCGGAAAAAAATTCATTGCCGGGCCCTTGTGACGACAAAATGCATAAAACAAGTTCTAAATTAAGAGAAAAAAATCCTCTGACACGTGGTGTAGCCAGAATCCCCGCTTTGTGGGGCCTTGATGTCAAAAAATCAATTAAAAGTAACATGTCCCTCCGTCTGTTCCTCTGTCTATCCGACAGTCCGTTTGTGAACACTCCTAGCTTACGATCTTCTTGAAATTGAAGAATCCCCTGTCTTTCTGGATCTGGTAAAAGCTTTTAAATTTTGAAAAGAATAAGCCCCCCAGATATTTCCAAATTTTTCTCAAAAATGCCTCCAAATTGTTTCTTTAAATTTCTCGAAAGAATAGAGTATAATACACTTATAAAGGTGGCATAGGTCACATTTTCACAGTTAACTCTAAATTTTCGGCGTCATCCTACAACTATAAAATGGATGGAAACGGAATGGAAGAAGATGGAGATTTTTCCTTCAAGTGAAATTTGTTGCCATAAGTTGTTCTTTAAGGTCGTGTACAGTTTTTTGAAAGTTTTCGTAGATTTTCAGCAATATTGCGCGCAATAATTGCAATTTTAAAAAATGACAAAAACAAGATTTTTTCAAAAACGGCTTTTCTTTTAATTTTTGTTAGGGGTAGTGCTAAGGGTACCCTATACGATGACATAAACGCCAAGTTACTCTATTCTTTTGTCTTTTCAAAAATTACAGAAATATAATTTTTTTGACTTATCTCTCACGTCGTTAAAATTTACATTACATATGCATTTCATTGTTCAATGCGTTCCTTAACACATGTGCATTAAAGTACCTATAGTGATGGTTTTTTGAAATGTCCGTAAGTTCTCCATAATCGTCGAGTGTAATTGAACTGAACTGACGATTTTAATGAAATGTTTGAAACAAATGTTCTCCAAAAAAATGGATTAAGTTTCGCCGAAAATCTCCACAATGGAAAAGAGTTCAATTCTCTTCGTTATTCCAAAAGGTGTTTTTAAATCATAAATAATATAAAAAGTATATATTGCAGGAAAACGAAAAATAAATCATCGTGTCAACTGAAAAAGTTTCTAAATATTTTGTTTTATAACATTTTCTCCGTGTATTGTAAATATTACCGTTAATGTGATATTTCTGCATTAGCACGCCTTGAGATTTTGCCAGTGTTTTAGGGATATAACGGTTACAATGATAAGAATGTCGTTATTAAAGAATGTGTTGATATAGTCTAAACACGACAGTTATTACATGTGGAGTATTGAAAAAACTATTACAAATAAGTGTGTGTGTGTGTGTGTGTGTGTGTGTGTGTGTGTGTGTGTGTGCGCGCGCTCGTGTGCCAGCCATATTACATATTCTTGTTCTGGTTTAAGTGTAATCGTAGTGTATTACTTACGTAGTGATTTTTTCATGTGCTGACTACTGTCAGCACTGACTACTGTCAGTGACTCTTCCATGTGTTCTGACAAATTCATTCAGATCACACAGAATTCCTAAATTGTCATCCTCACAATTGGAATTCCGGATTCTGGCACTGACAAGATTATTCACAATTACTGATTTCAAAGCAGAAATGAAGTGGCTACATGTGGGATTATCATTAGTTACGCCATTCTGTCTGATAACCGCAAACAAATTCTCCAGTGGGTCCTGGTTTATCCGCCTTAAATGCAAACATTTGAGGGTGTCCTTGACATCATTCTGCAGATATTCCAAGGCGAGAAGGGTGGATATGTAGCCGTTTCGAAATGGGAAGTACCTAACTTCCTTTCCTACCCATCTCACTTCGAAGCCATTCGCAGATGCCTTCTCCCAGGACCAAAACCTCGTTCTCCTGAGGTTTTGACGCATTTCCTTCCAAACAGCAATGTGCCCAGACCCTTCTCGCATCACATACCATTTCTTTTTTCCCTTATGCTCAATACTGTGGTCATCTCGCTTCTCTGAGCCATTCGAATAATCAAACAGCGTATCGAAGTCAAGAATGACATCTGCAGTTGCTTCCCCATCCACCAACAACTGTTGGTCAGCAGACCTCTCCTTATCAAGAACTCCTACAGTTCGCATATACCCCGCACACCTACGGCTCAAAACTTGGGCAACATACTTTACCTTCATCGTTGCTTTTCCTATGTGATTCACATGATTTTTGGTCAAGGTTTGTACTTTATAAAGTTCCTTGTCAAGACTCCGTAGACGAACTACGTTGTCCCAACGAGCAACTTTCCCATCCCATTCAACCTTTGCACAATTCATAAAATCGCTGCGCAAACGTTTGAAGAGATGGGGTACATCATACAACCAAAAAATCTTGTGGCCTCCCACAAAGAAATATGGTTGAAGGTCATCTGCCTTCCGCCCCCTTCGGGAGCGTGAAGGTGGCTGTGCATCACCAAGAGTTTCACTGTGAGCATTAGGGGCTTCTTGCCTCTCACCCTCTTCCCCAGCAGTGCTGGCATCTTCATTATTTATGCTCTCATTCCTTTCCCCAGTCTGGCTGGCACGAATGAGGATTTTCATTGCACCTCTATTGTTCGATGCTTGGTCAAACACAGTGGCTTTGACAATGAAACCAACCTGCTGTAGTTTCACTATCGCTTCTTTGATTATGTTAGCAAAAACTTCGGAGGGCGTGTTTTTCCTTGAAAAAAAAAACAAACAAACAAAAAACAACAACCACCAATTGGCAGTTTACATTGCCGATGCACACCCTGAATCATTAAAACCAGAGCATGATCTGCAACAATGTACGAGCGTCCCTGCGAGCCAAAATCAACAAAACCTTGGATCAGGCTTTTGTTATCATTATAGATAAGACATTTTCTGAGAGATATCTCATCGAACATTAGGGTACAATACTTGTCCTGATCAGTCATAGAACTGGCTACTTTTTGCATCATTTCAAGGACATGATCATTAATTCCAATATCCATTGGAACACGTTCAAGGACACGCAACAATGTTCGCACAGAAGGTAGTGTCAAGTAACAACAAAGCAGCCGATATGCCTTTGGACTGCATTTGAAGATTGATAAAGCCAATACCTTCTCCTGATGTGTCCACCGCCTTGCAGGACCCTCCCGACGGAAATTACAAAAATTTCCACGGATAAAGGTACGCAACTCGGGGGATACAACACCCTGAAGCATTGCATCTAAGTTTCCAGTCTGATCAAATATTACCAAATGATTGTTCGATTTCTGCAGCCGTTTCAGCCTACGCTTTAGCTTAATTGTCTCAGATATCAAACGGCCTTTAATTGGCGTAATTGCGGCGTCTGGATGCCCGGCTTCCACGAGAATCTTTCTCCGTGACTCCCTTGTTGAAGAACCTGAAAAAAGTATTTTTTTCTTCATTACAAATTAATGAAATCAAATTTACAATGTACATTTACACTTGTGACAAAGTAAACAATGTTTTACATATATGAAAACACGTACACCTGTCCAAAAAATTAAGGCACCGAAAAAGAGAAATACAAAGAAATGAATGACAGCCAAAACAAAATATTAATTGATAAATATTGTAATTTAATTTATAATGTTTATCAAAATGAAGTACATGAAATCTCTATCCATAAAGAGCATCTGAGTACAAAAAGAATTACAGTGAAACTCCGTTTATACGTTTCTCACTTACACGTTTTTTTGTTAGGTCCCGAATAAATTCCTATAATTCCCATGCAAAATTATTTTAGATATATGTTTTACGTTTATAAGTTTTTCACACTTATATGTTCAAAATAAAAGTTCCTTTAAGGCCGTAGAACGTTCAAATGATCCCGCAGAGGCGCGGGACGATCAGCGTCGGCTCGCGTCCTCTGTGGCGACCTCCCGATACTGCAACTTGTAATATAGAAGCTTGGCTCGACCTAGCTGAGGGGCCGCAGGTGGTATAGAGCGATTCTCCTAAGGATGAGCCAAAGTGACAGCAAGTGCTGGCAACATCACTGAAGGTTCTGTGGTCGTCGTGCCCTTGAGCCCAATGGACTCCCTGTATTCGTTCGTTTGCAGTTGGCTAACTTGTAAATGGCTTCGACGCTTCCTTTCGTGACGTCTTCGTCCGACAAAAATATAGTGCGCCGCGAGAAATAATTGAAATTAGGAAATGCTGTGTTATGTTCTCTTCTGTAAAAAATGTTTTTCCTTTATATATTACATTGAATTTACTTTTTGTGTGATAAATATTATGTTTATTTTAAAACTGAGATTGAATGCGAGATGCGTATCTATGCACGTGGTTCCTGTGCTGTTGTGTGGTGAGCTGTGATTGAGAGCTTTGTATTTACATTCGTGACAGTTTTCTTTTACAGGTTGTGAGAGTATGTTAAGAGATTTTCCACATATATAATTAAATTTAATTGTTTCCCGAACTCGCGTACGTGCATATACCTCAGCGAAACTCTTAGACTTCTGCATAGGGTTGTTTTCACAGGAGCCATAACCTAACTCTTTACGAAGGGGCGTGACTGAACAGCTGTCGCGGCGGAGGGATACTTCTCTGAAATGCATGTGATGTTCACTTGTTTTCGCGAACTGTCACTTTGGCTCATCCTTAGGAAAATCGTTCTATAGCGAAAGTCGGCTCCCGGGCCACCTCCCGCAGCGGGACTTCGAAAACGAAAAAATTCAGTAGTATGCGCATGGGAACTCTGAGAATCTCTGGGGAAGGTCAAAGGTGTCCCCAGGAGAGAGTAATGACATAGATGACCAATAAGAATGTTTGTGCATTGACTGTCCCGCTCTCCAAAGGTGCCTTTGTAATAACATGAGTTCCCTTCGGTAGCGGATGGCACAAGCGACTAATGAAACCGATCCCTTTCCTCGAAGCGTGCCGTGGCGCGGCGGGCGTCGTGCGAAGACAGTGATGATGAAGTGGATGATAATGAAATAAATTTAGTAGGTTTCAGTGAAGCCATTGCAGCATTAGAAATTGTTAAAAAGTTCATTATGCAACACAGTGTCGCAGATGAGGTGATGGGACAGCTATCACGTTTGGAGGGGGAAGTGTATACCTTGGGGGTTTATAATGTTAAACAGACCAAGATAACCGACTTTTTTCTAAAGTAATCTTTTAAACTGTATATTAAATTCTTTTTTGGTAATAACTTTTCTAATAAAACAGAGTAAAAATAGAGTAGTTATTTTGGTCATAAAATTCAACTGCAGTTATGCGTTTTTCTCACTTATACATTTTTTTCTTCAGTCCCCTGAAAAACGTATAAGTAAAGTTTTACTGTACTCACAAGAGGAGCCAGGAGACCGCTTTTTAGCCGGAACATCGCTGGGCACTTCACAAGCTCTCCTCTTACCCAAGCACGAACGAAGTTGAAATTCACCAGTACTTGATCCAGGTAAAACTGTACTAAGTGGTACAGCAATATCTATGAAATACAAAAATTTATTAATATACATCACAAACTATAAAAAAAGAAAATAGTACAAATTATAAATATATTTACCTGAATTCAAGTGATTGGAAGATTCATCTTCGTCGGCAATAGCAATGAATGACAACTCCACATGATCTTTATGAACTTCTCCATCAGGTGGAGAAGTGACTGCAATACAATGAGAATGGTATTATTGACACACAAAAACAAAAGGCAATCATGTATCTTCATTTAAAAAGGCATTAGCACTCACGAGAACATGTGGAGAAGACATGCAAAATGTCCCCTTTCACACGTTCTTCACGAACTTCTCCACCAGGTGGAGATGGGTCTGCAATACAAAGAGACATGGTATTATTGACACACAAAACACAGGACAAACATTTATCTTCAATTAAAAAGGCGGTTGATCCCGGATTTAGGGTGGCACGGTTCCTTTGGTTCCTTTTCTGATTCATTATTTCTCGCGATTCCTATGATTATAGTTGCGCGGTTCACTATAACAACTGAATTATTTATGTTGAATGTTAAAAGAGAAGTCACCTGATAATTTGTTGGCGTGGAATTGTGTGTATTTTCGCATTTCAAGTCTTCTTCAAATAGGTTTGTGTGTTTACTGAGTTGGAAGGTATGGATTTTCTTAAAAGTGAGTGTTCCCTTTAAAATAAATTCTCTTAAAAGTGAGAGAGGTATATAATACAGCGTGAGCGCCGGAGAGACAGCGGAGGCGCGAACCAGGTCTCGAGAGCGAGGGCCGGAAGGCCCTCGCGAACGTAGCATGTTGGAACCTGTCGCGGACCACTTGGTGAAAAAAATGCGTTGGTTAAAGAATTGTGTAGGTTATAAAATTAAATTTGTAGCGTGAAAAATACGAATAATCAGTTCACTTAATGAGAGTACGTTGCTACGAAGATTAGGGGACGTACAGGGGGCTTTGGAGCAGGGGGGTAGCTATTCTCCCGATCTACCTTTATTTTAAATAATTATATTTGTTGCTGTAACATCATGAACTTAACTACACGCGACTACTACGTATAAACAAGGATTCAGTTCATAGAGTCGATTTTCTTCTAATGGACCGAATCAGTGAATCAAAGGAACCGTGCCACCCTAAACTCGGGAATTACCAAAAAGGGATTTGCACTCACCAGAACATGCGGGTAGGATATACAATATGTCCCCTTCCACACGTTCTTTACGAACTTCTCCACCAGGTGGAGAAGGGCCTGCAATACAAAGAGACATGGTATCATTGACACACAAAACAACACGCAATCAGGTATCTTCATCAAAAAAGGCACTAGCTGACCCGGCGAACTCTGTTCCGCCTTAACAGCCGGTCCCATGTTTTTCTCGCGTCGCACTCACTGTGAGAAACTGTACTATCCTTGTTGCACTGCGTACGTGCAAAAACGTGCGTTCTCACACAGGAACGCTGTCGAACGGGATAAACAGTATCCTATGTCCGTCTCCTTGCTCTAAGCTTCCTGCTCACCAAATCGGTACAGCTAGGGTTGCCACCTTTCGGAAACCCATGACCCGGAGATCACTGATTACCGGGGGGGGGGGGGTCTAAATGCAAAAGATGACAATATATTCAAAATATAATATAATTATTCATATTATATTAATTAATATCTTTTACAAAACAATACAAACTCTTATAAAATATAAGAGTAATATAATAACTATTATAAAATATTGTTAATTACCTAACGATCAATTTTTCTTTCAATTTGCATACAAATAAATATATTAAATATATTGATAATTACATCACAAAAATTACGAACAATTGATACAGTTTGCTTCGACTACATATTTATCACAAAAATAACTTTACATACATTTCTGTAATGGCATCTACTTCCACGTGTATTTCTGATTTGAAAGCACCTTTTTTAATAACTCGATTTGTTCTGGTTGACTAACAAATTTGAAAAAATTCTCCACATGACATTTCATAATTCAATTTAGTCAACAGTTCCACTTTTACTAATTCCGCCCTCATTTTATTTCTAGTATCACTCCACAAATTTCCCATAATAGAAAATACGCGTTCGACGTAAGCGTTGCTCACAGGAATGGACAAAATTGTTGCAACAATTTTCGGAAGCTCATTGAAAGTTGGTACGGATGAGAAAATTTTCGCCCATTTGATATCTGTGGGTAAATCAATTATCGCGACGGCATCAACTTTTCTTTAATAAGCCAATTGATTTATTAAAAAGACAATCAAATATGCGAGGAAAAGTAAATGTTTTGCTTTGTTCTGTACGACCACCTTAGTAAAAATAGAAACCTGAGAACTTAAAAATCTCTAGAATTGACATTTTTCAATACGGCTTCCAGAGATGGCACCAAACAAAGATTTGGCGCCATTTCGCTTAAAGTGTCGGTAATATGAGAACAGTAAGCAAAACGGTAAACCGCATTTTTTTAAACAAAATGTTTTAAAAACAAAGATATCGAATTTAGTTCGTTTCATGACCCGGAGATTTTCAGAATTAACCCGGAGCCCGGAGATTACTATCGAAACCCGGAGACTCCGGGTCAAACCCGGAGAGGTGGCAACACTGGGTACAGCCGTTCTTGAGTTATAAATAGTGTAACTAACACGACTATATATAGATATAACGGCGAACGAAAGGCGGCTATCATTATCGCCTTCTGTTATCAGTGCGGCGTTACAACAATGGGTTACAACAGGCAACAATGACCCCTAACATGCGAAATCACGCGAAAACGTGCGAAAACGTGCAAAAACGTGCGTTCTCACACAGGAACGCTGTCGAACGGGATAAAACGGTATTCTATGTCCGTCTCCTGGCTCTAAGCTTCCTGCTCACCAATTTTCAGCCAAATCGGTACAGTCGTTCTTGAGTTATAAATAGTGTAACTAACACGACCTTCTTTTATATATATACTAGCTGACCCGGCGAACTCTGTTCCGCCTTAACAGCCGGTCCCATCTTTTTCTCGCATCGCACTCACTGTGAGAAACCGTACTATCCTTGTTGCACTGCGTACGTGTAAAAACGTGCGTTCTCACACAGGTACGCTGTCGAACGGGATAAACAGTATCCAATGTCCGTCTCCTGGCTCTAAGCTTCCTGCTCACCAATATTCAGCCAAATCGGTACAGCCGTTCTTGAGTTTTAAATAGTGTGACTAACACGACTATATACGGATATAACGGCGAACGAAAGGTGACTATCATTATCGCCTTCTGTTATCAGTGCGGCCTTACAACAATGGGTTACAACAGGCAACAATGACCGCTAACATGCGAAATCACGCGAAAACGTGCGAAAACGTGCAAAAACGTACGTTCTCACACAGGAACGCTGTCGAACGGGATAAACAGTATCCTATGTCCGTCTCCTGGCTCTAAGCTTCCTGCTCACCAATTTTCAGCCAAATGGGTACAGCGGTTCTTGAGTTATAAATAGTGTAACTAACACGACTTTCTTTTATATATATATATATATATATATATATATATATATATATATATATATATATATAGATTTGCACTCACCAAAACATTTGGGGAACTCAGGAGAAATGTTGTCCACTACATGCATAGCAGGTAGAGCAGATCCTGCAAAAGAAATAAGGATGTTTAATTAAATTAAAAAAGAAAAAAGTTTTCTTATTACACCTTCTAGTTGCTAAAAAAGAAAAAATAGAAACGTACGCCCTTCTTGTGGTAAGCCTTCTATAAATGACCTGAGTGCTCCCTCCGGCAACTCAGGAGGACGCACATCAGCAAAAATTACTGCATTATGTGCTAGTCTGCCAGCTGCAGTGAACATTTCCGGCGTGAAGTGCTCCATGCATAAATACCTTAACCTTGTGAGAAATTCCCAAGGGCAAGATGCCAAAGTCAGGTCCCCAATTGCCTTTAGCCATTTCATACACCTGTAAAATTAGTAATGTGCTAGCTGGTGTACCCGGCGTTGCTCGGGTTTATAGTAAATTATTAGACAGGGAGAGGAATTCCATTTTTTCATACCCTGCGGTGGGGCCTACTATCTCTTCTGTTGTATCCCTTCTCCGCCCTGCTCCTCCCTGCCATGCTCTGCACGGCCACGCTTCGATAGCCCTGTCTTCTCTTCACCCCCATTTGGAAATTTCAGGTCTACCTCGCTCACTTTTTCACAAAAAAATGTATTTTTCTTATTTGGGGTTCCAGCTCCTAAACTTTCTTCACTTTATAACTAAAAACAATAAACAATTCTAAACTACAGAATAAAATACTTGTAGACTCACTATATTTTGTGTGTTTTTTTGGTTTGTTTTTTTGTGGAGTTTCAAACATTACTTCTAATACTGCCAAAAAATTGTCACATTGTAAAACTTACTCTTTTTTATATTTTGTCTTCTCTTGCATTCATAAACAAATATTTGATATTAATCTATCAAATCGTGACCTTGAAGGAACTGACTGTTTTAAGCAAAGTTTAACATGCCAGAGTTCTCGCACGGAGACGCTAGAAGATAGATATGGAATATGAATGTATATGTCAAAACGTAATTGACGAATAGTATTTATAATTATTTTGAAGACGACAAATATACATAAGTTTAAACTACATGTAGAATAAAACTTATTTTTTTACGTAAATCAATTAATCATAAGATTGAAGCATGAGAACAATACTGACCCATCAACATGTACATTATGTGTACACACTAAATTGACATTGTTCTGAACAAAACCATATTAGCTTCATTATTTGATCTGAAGGGCTGTATATATTCAGGATCTTGAAATGTGAATAACAGAAACCAAGTCATGCGTTCGGAGCAATTGCAATGCAAAATAATAGCACAGATTAGTCTCAGTATGTAAGTGATCATTGCTTAATTACATACTATTGCACTAATCTTCTAAACATAATGAAGAAAAAATGAACTGGGTGAAACCAAAACATACAAACATTTTACATACCAATTTGAACATGAGAACTGTGTAAATAGTCAAATTATGAGTGCTATTGAAAAGCTACCCTACTACGTAGAGAATTATTTACATTTGCATCCCCCCTTGCAGTATTATTTTCAATAGTGCGAGTGAGTATTTCAGCAAGTCGCACTTCTTTTAATAGCCGATTCAAAACGTTTATAGACTGCCCATCTATTCGAACTTGTATAGTCTGTTTTGACAACGTGACACTCGCATTGTTTCAAGCAATTCAATGTTTACAAATTTCTGTAAAAGAAGAGGTTGTTTAGAATGTATCTATATATAATACATTGTAGATTTTTGTATATTCTGTACTATATATTATTGTACATTGCACAGTCTCAACCTACCTCAATTTCTGTACAAATTCAAACTCCAATGTTTTCTAGCCACTTTTTTCACAACACGGTTTAAGGATAATGCATGTACCTTGTCATCTTTACCGCTTTAGTTACCGATTTCTTCCAAATATTCCACCAATGTTCAGAACTAACAAATCACCACCGTTCATACAAGTACATTACATAACCTTATTCAAAGTCCAATGAATCTCGTAATAATTCTGGACATAGATGAAACCAGTAGATCTCAGAGGTCATCCTCTAGTGGCGCACAGCTAAACTATTGACATTGATGCACTCTTGAATCTGTGATGTAAAGCTATGCCAAAAATGTCGAGAAAAGTAATTATTTTGTAAATATATTACAGTTTATGGTTGTAAATCATAGCCTATAATACTCCAGACCTTTAAAGGAAGTTAGCACAAAAGTTTCATCGGCATTGGTTCAGTAGATTCAGAGATTACCGCGTTGTAAGACAACGCACTTCTGTCTTTATATATTAGTATAGATATAGATTATTGAGCTATTATAGTTATATCAAAATCACCTTAATGTTATTATAGCTATTATAACTTATCAATTAAATGATTATTAAAGCAACCAGTGCTTTCATGACTTTAATACATTGGATGTTCATAATAATTGTAAGTATTTACATTAACCTGACGTATAATTTGATTGTTTACATTAATTTCATGTTCTATTTAGTGACATATTTAATTTACTATGTCACTAAATAGTACATGAAATAATTTTTATGGAACCATGCTAAGCATTTCATATCGCTTACCTTTCAGGATCTGTTGGAAACCTGAAGAATTGCCGTCCACTCCTTATGTTTTTGTTGTTTCGGCAATTGGGTACCCAACAACGCCTAAATTGGGGCATTTCGAGTTTACAGCACAGAGCACCGTCTCAGAAACTCAGAAACACACAAACGCAAAAACGTTCACAGGACACCGTTACGTTTACGCACAAAGAATAATTGCCGGGCGCGGCCTGTAGATTTCACGCACAGCGCCTTTGCGCCCTTCGACGCTATTGGCCGGTCTAAGATGGCGGAATTAAAATTCAAATACAATTCAAATAAGAACAGACCCCGGCCTATCTAGTGACAGAGCCCTGAGCGTAATCAACCAATCAAAATTTAGTTTGAACCACCACAAGAATTTGTCTAGTGTGTAACGGAAACTGCCATTTTTGCTGAAGCGTTTGGTGGGAGAACATCGGTCGCCACGCGGATGTGCAGTGAGAGAAAATTGGCTGAGTAACAAAAACGGAAGAAGCTTATTAAATGTTATCTTTTTACGATAAATATGGAATCAAGTATTCATTCGAATACATAAAACTGTAAATACTGAGTGATATTGGAAAAACTACACTTATAAGAAGAACTAGGAATTATACGAGTTTTACTATGGAAAACTCGTATATTTTGGCTAACATTTGAAATATGAAAAGGAAGCAAATCTAATGGAAGAATGTTTCTTTCTATTTCAGCTTTTTTTTTTGTTGTTATTCTTTCACTTCATCTTACACGAATAATATTGGATTCGCATCTTATTTATTCGTCACTTAGTAATTTTACTTCGGACGAAATAAGTGAAATCGGATTTCCTGGCAATCCAACCCCAAATGGAGTGAGGAATTGCAATCCAAATTAAGAAGACTGGAAATCTTTACAACGCCTCACTACAAGCGCGGTCGGCGGCAGCGAGGAGGGATACCAGTGGCTTTCAACCTACGTTCGCGGCTAGCAACAAGAGCGTGACCCTGAACGTCGTATCTGTGTGCGTCTCTCCCGGCCAACGGTACCTTCGTGGAATAAGCGTCATGAGTCGTTCCAATTTTATTTGAACTTGGTTCTTGGTTGCCAAAACTTGCATAGAAAGCAATGATTACGTGAAAACTAATAGGTTTCTCCCAGGTACATTCAAATAATGCAGTTTGAATCTATTACGTTTCAATAGTAAATTTTGAAACTAAAATACCAGTCGTAAATCGAGTACAGATATTGATACAAGGTTAATAACTGTAAAACATTTTCTTATAATTGTATGTAAATTGGAATTCATTTTGATGACCACATTCTTCTTTAAATAGAATGTGTGATCCTGATATTCAACCACAAAGATAAGAGGTAATTATTTATTTGATCTTTGTTTAATTGGAAAGTTCTTGGATTGTGAATCTAAGTGATGATGAAAGGAATCTTTAATCAGGTAAAAATTTATTTGAAACCGTAACTTCCATTAACACAAGAGTTGTGTGAACATTTTTCTTTAAGAGTTCAGTGTGATGGTATGAATTTGATCTATGTTTTTTTCTCTTATTGTCAAGTGTTCCTATTTTCATGTCATTTTTTTAAACTATACAAAGGGTACATATTCATACCGTGTGAAGTGTATTCCTGTTGTGTTTTTTTAATGACTGAAGTTAGTGAGAGTACTAATACTATTATCAAGAACAGATTAGAACAAAAGTGGGAATAATTCATAACAGTTGATTTGATATTAAATGTAGCTTTTTCTAAAAGAATATATCAAAGCTTTTTGGAAATTACTCGACTTATGCTTTTTATTGATACGCAATTAAATGACGTACCCATTCCTGGTTAGGATAGAGAACATCTTATTTTACTATTCCTAATCGAGACGTGACGTTTTTCACCCACGTCACGAATTCGAGTGACTTTGAGGGATTATCGAGTCATTCGATCTACTCTCTTTCATAAACATAGAGAGTCAAAGGTAGAACGGTGACACTACACCAAGAAAAATAGAAATCTTGTAATGCTGCGGGAAATGGATTTCGAGATTTCATAGGGTATTCACGTTTTGGGGTCCCCTGATACAAAAAAAGTGTTGCTCCTCAAAACGACCGTCAGTCTGTCCGTCCGTGTGTGAATACTAGCGGGTGAACAACACTTGAAGCTCTGAAATTTTGAAAAACATTCATCACTTTGTTCAGCTTTTGCACTACGCAGTAATCACTTTGTTTACTCTTTTAAGATAAAGACGGCAATTGTTTTAAGTCCATGACAGCTTGCGAGTATCAATATAATATTAAAATGTGTCGTTTTGGTAATATTTAAATAGAAACGATATAGAATCTATTATTAAAAGTTCAGTGCCGAAAAACAGCAAATGATACAGAGAATGTGTGTGGAAGCACTTTCAAGAATTTTGTGAAGAAAGAAAATACAAATGGTCAGCACAAACTACAAATTAAGAAATTACACATACTTTAGGCAATTAATATGCGAAGATTAGATAAGTACAAAGAATATGCTATCAAAACTATGTGGAATATTACAACCACAATTATTCAGAAGTATACTTGAATGAGTACACACTGTCTATTCAAAATTGACGAATTCCGCCTGCAGTTCATCTTGAATTTCAAATTCTTCCACGGAATACCAAGACATCAAATCTCTACTTCCTTCAACTTCAATAATTAGTTTTTAGTAAATGAGTTTGTAAGTAGCTTTTTTATAATAATTCTTTGAAAGGTTTTATTAAAATCGATAATAAAATGAAATAAATTTTATTATATTAAAATCTAAACATATTTGAAATCATTTTCTGCATTAAACTGTTAATCACATTTTACTTCATTATAAGTTATTTCAGGAGGCAATGGGAACTCGGAGCTGAATGAAAGTTTCACATATTCCGGTAGCAATTTTGAGTAATAATTCTCATTTTAGTAATTCTGTGAATTACTGTGTGAAGTAATATCTTAATACATGAAATATTCACACTAAATATCACTCAAAGAACTGATATTACTTATGATAAATCTATAGCACCTAGTGAGTACATGTTCTAGGTGGCACTGCAAAATTTTACCTTTTGTTACAGCCTTTTTCTATAACACATGGAAAATTCATTTATACATTTTCTTATCAATATTTTTGCCTTATTCTCACTTGAAGCAGTTACTAAAAGGGAAATTTCATTTATACAATGATGAAGTATTGTTTGTTTCTAGAAGCTCTTACTTTTATGATTTGTGGAACTTTCTGTAGTGTTTCAAATTCAACTGAATCAGAGTTAGAAAAGACCTGCCTCATTACGTGTGTAAGATGTGAATCTTGCAGAGACTTCATGTATCTCAGATCAAATCTGGATATAAACTTTGCAGAAAACTGTGTTAAAAACTGTGAATTGTGCTATCAACCATTTTGCGTGGGAAGTAAAGCAAGTGTGAAGAGAGAATTTAGAAGGTTGTTAGCAAACTAAAATAGTCGTACGCAGTGGTCTTTGAACTGTTATTTTTCGTGGATTCAAGTTTTCTAGTGCGTGATGTTTTGCATCAACAAAAGAAGGTGAATGTAAATATATCTACAATAATTTACTGCTTTATAAGATTACCCACGATGTATTATTCAGTGTGATTATATATTTTTAATAAATATTTTTTCTTAAATATGTTAGAATACTGTATTTTTTCTTATCGTGAAAAAACTGTTTAATATTGATTGACTCTCCAAGATTGTGTATGAAAACTACATATTTTTGTGGTTGGGTGTAATATCGTATTACCAGGGAACGAATTTTTATGGACTAAAATGTTTGGAATATGTAAATACATATCTAGTTATTTTCATCAAAATATGGAGTTCAATATGGACTTAAAATGATAAAAAATGCCTCTGGTAAAATAATATTTAATTTTCAGTTGATAAACCTTCATCTTTAAATTCTGAAATGTAACTTATAATTTTACACTGGATCATTGTGCTAATTTCGGCATTTACACTATCTTGATAGAGAGATTAATAGAACTAAACCAACACAAAATTCTGACTGGATTGTAACTGACAATGAGGACATTTTGAAAAATGGTTTTCTTGTTTTCGTTTGGAATACATTTTCTCCGAATTCTGAAGTGCTGATTCTGAATATGTTAAAAGTTTTCCTCAAGTCCAGATTAAAAAAAAAAGTTTTCATATTTATCCACCACCGATATGTAGTACAGGCATATCGGTTCCACATGATCATTTTCATGCAAGGAAGTGGTGTATATTAGAATTTTGTAATCATGTAATTGTAAACATAGTGCATGTACATTTCACAAGAACTACCACCAATTTATATAATTAACATTATTTTACAGGAAGAAATTTTCTTCCTTTTGCAAATTTTCTTCAAATTTTGGTGAAAACGTTAACTATGTTCCTCGCTGTAAAATCCAAGAAAATATGGAAAATAGTCAATGCGAGCGTGTAGGAAGTGTACTATTAAACTCATGTTACAAGTTTTCTCAAATTTTCCAACATGGTGTTCACAATGGTTTTGTAATCTGGACTCCTGTTTCTTAGACATTTTTTACGTCATCTTTTTAGCTGTGCCAGGCTTGTTTTTCTGTTTGGATCTATGTATTCTCAAAATTCGGGTCACACATTAATTTTCTGGTGCGAGATTCACTAAAAGCCCCTTTTTTCAGCTTATCTAGAGTCATTTTGTGAGAAAAAAACTCACTGTCTTTGTCATTTCTACTGTCTTAAAACACTTACTGTCTTTGTCTGAGGCACGTACAAGCTCGTGTAAATTATAAACACATAAAATAGTGTAATCACACTTTAATATTTGATACTTCGCCATAAAATGATGTATAAATGAGACTTTTATCCAGGCGTGGCTCGTTATTAAATGCTGTAAGACGGAGCCACTCCTATAGAAATCGCCCTCTAAAAGAAATTAAAAAATATATTTACAAATATATTTATTTATTAACAATGTATTTCTGAGTTATATTATATAACGATCATATCAAAATTTTTCTTTGTGAGTACGTTAATGGCCGTCCGTAATGCATTTGAAGCTGTTGACATGGAAGAGAAAAGCGTTAGGCTTCCACTTCATTCCGCCATTAGGCCTATGTGAAACGTGGATGCGTGACGTTATGCTTTCACTGCACAGGCTTACCGGCGGACGAAGGCTGCAGCCAGACAGCCTTCAAGGGTGGGGCCTCGGATCTGAAGAAGGGTGTGCTCACCAGAGTGTTACTGTGCGTGTTAGCGTTACTGTGCAGGACAGCGAGTAGCATTGCACATCAACTACTCGTAGTTTTCCCAATTTGCGGTAGGAGCGCAACTCCCTTTAGCCTTTATGGGAATCGCGACATCTGTAGGAATGTGATCTTCGTAATTGGAAGAGATTGTGTATAGAAATGCAATGTAATGTAATGCATTTGCAGCCTTCCGCATTTAGAAAATCATGACTGCTGCTATCAAAAACATATTCTTAATTTTCTCAAAAACTGACGTAACAGACAAAAGTGGAAACGTTAAACTCAGCGCAAAAACTCCGTTTACGAAAACGCATTAATTCTAAAATATCATTTTTGCTGCAGAGTAGTGTAATTTGGAATGTAACATTAACAATTTGAATAATAACAGCATTGGATCATTTGATTCTATTTTTATTCTAAGTTAACATGTTAATTATCATTTGAAAACACTTAATTGCAGATTTAATAATAAAACCGAATCTAAAATCTAAAAATCGTGACTCTGCACATAGTAAATCTTCAGAAAATCTTTGATTTTGCTAGATTAAAAAAAATGCCTTTGATAATTGAGAATGGCGTCAAAAATAAAAATAATCATGGAATTTATAATTACAAAGCTATCTGATTTCAGATGTTCTCATCTCAAATACAAAGTCCAGATGGAATCTCATTATATTCATCACTCCATTGTTTGCAATGCGAACATCTACCGTAGTACTATAAAAAAGAAATATTCCCTTTGTGTTTTATAACCGTTTGATCTTCGTTTGATTGGCTAGCGACACTGTTACGGAGCTGATTGGTTGTGTTTCTGACCTATTTCTGCGCCGGATCCGAGCAGGATGGATGTAATATGTTTCCACGAACAACGCACAGAAATTTTCGAAGAAACACATTTAATTAAATCAAAAGGGACGATGACTACAAAAGTGATGCTGATATGGTACATGATTCACAGTATAGTTTACAAGGGAATACACTTTTCGTAGATTATTGTCAATTTAACAATGGTACATAAATGTAACTTCTGTAGGTAATTCGTCGGACTGCCGTTTGTCGAGGTCGCACTCGACCGTTGATAAGTGAAGGATCTTCGCGCGCTCTTCACTTCTCCATTCGATGGCGCCCCGTAGAATCTTCTCCGTCGTCGCAGCAGAATCTTACTTTCTTCTTAAAGTCATGGTGGAAATAATGGTGGTCATATTTCCACCATGCTTAAAGTCATCCGCCTAATGTTGGCAATCAAGTTCAAATTCTCCCAGCGATACTATTATAACCCGTTACTTCCCTTATTCTAACGTTTTATTCTAATATAAAAAACGATAGACTTAATTATACTACAAGTTATTGCAACGGATTTGGTTGTCCATCAAGTCTTTCCTCGATTTAGTAAAATGTCAGTAGCCGACTCGCTCATTATCGTGTCGCTAGAGAGTGTCACTGTTCTTCATAAAACCCAAAGGATCAGAACTCCATATCATTCTCTTTTGTCTAACAAAATACTATTACACATCCTCTTCACCTAGCGAAAATGACCTTTAATGCCGGTTGTTTACTTGTCACATAGCGACCGCACTCGCGATCGTCTTTTGACATCCCTATATCCTACTTCATAAAATTACATTTTCGTACACAAAAATGGTTCGTCATGTTGGTATATCACAGGGTGTTATGGAGGCTGTGGAGGGGAGGGCCATGTGACATTGGCAGGGATCGAATGGTAAGGCGGTGACATGCAAAGTCGAAGCTGCGAGGGCGGATACCTTTTGTTTATTTGAAGTTTTTGTTCTGGAACCTTCTTCTTGTTCGGGAACCGCGGCATCAGGCACGCTGAAGGAAGGGGAGCGGTGGCGACCCTGCGGGCGCGTCTGCGTTGGCAGAGGTCCATTCTTTGTTGGTGGGATGCCTTGATAGTGCGAAGGGAGGCACGCACCGATTTCTGGGAAATGTTTTTATACATTTGGAGTTGGCTAAGAGGTGAAAGGCAAGAGGGTGTGTGAAAGACCGTTCGCTAATGCCCCATCCCGCCTCACCGGCTGCTGCGCCGGCGACCTCCACGTCAAAGGCCTCGGGGACAGAGGGCTCAACGAGGGGTTTGTTTTGGACGCATGTGCTATTGCGGAGGTGACGGAGACCCGCGTGAAGACAATGCGTAAATCACTTTATTACCTATTTGTATCTTCCTTTCAATATGCGAATACTTGCTAGAATGCCGTGGAAGTGAGCTCTATGAGTTTTGGTGAATGCATGTTTGAAAACGGGTGACCGCGCGGGTAATTAGGGATTGCGCCCTTGTTGCGAATTCGATGGCGAGATTGAACAAGTTTATTATCTATTGTACATAATAAAATTGAACCCGAAGCCTATAAAATGACAAATAGTTTTGCAGAAGATGTATGGTGATTAGATAGTGGATGCACATCTGCTTTGTGTAAAGATCTTAACACGTTCTCTAGAAATGATTATCGTAATATGGACATATTGAGATTAGGAAGCGATGCTTGTATTGAAACTAATGCAAAAGGTATTGTCGAAGTGACAACTACTTTGAATGACACAAGGAGATCTATTACTTTACATGATGCATTACATATTCCTTCGTTGAGAACAAATTCATTATCCGTTGCGATCAGACAAAGTTGGCGCAACAATTACCGTATTTGAATAATAGCTCGGGTCGAAAGAATTACATGAATATTTTAAACACACTATAATATATAGATCGAGACATTCAAAAACAGATTAAAAGCATCCCTTAACAGTTGGTTAGTTTCTAATTGCCAACGCATTGCACTACTGCATAGCATCAGAATATCTTGAAAAACTTGACACTTCCCCTTAAAATGTAGTGAAATGAATTTAATCGATTTTCATTCCTTGAAAATGAACACATTTTTCGTGATTTTCTCGTGAAAAAGATTCAGTTAAAATATCTGCAGTCATTTCTTCTGTAGACGTGCATTCTCTTGATATTAGGCCCTTCTTGACAACATTTCGTATGAAGTGATGTCTAATATCAATGTGTTTGGTTCGAGTATGAAATATGGGATTCGCAACTAGTTTTTGAGCACCCATATAATCATTTTTAATAACATTTTTCGTATCAAATTTTCCTTGAGAAGTGTCTTCAGTATACCTTCCTTAGTTGCTTCTGAATGTGCCATACATTTCGCTTCTATTAAAGATAATGCTACAATTCGTTTCTGTTTAGTTTCTCAACTTACTGCCGTACCATTCACGATGAAAACATATCCAGTGTAAGATCTCAGATCCACCTCAGAACTACCCCAGACAGCATCAACAAACATTTTTGGTATATTGTCAGTTTGCTTAAAAATGAGAATCATATTCAAGGATCCTTTTAAGTAAAACAGAATTCGTTTCGAAGCTTTCGAATGGAGTAACGAATAACAATCCAAAAATTTGCTTAAATAACTTACTGTGTGAGTTATCTCTGGTCTAGTACTTACAGGTAAATACATCAATGCTCCAACTAATTCACGATAAGGTATATTGTTCTTATCTTATTTTCACGTTGTTCACGAATAAAAGGTACCCCCGGATAAGATGGTAAAACGTTCCCCTAAACCAAATGACTTATGAGTGATTAAATTATAATTCTAACATAAAAATAATGTTTTTGAAAAGT
The DNA here is from genome assembly GCA_011170035.1 of Teleogryllus occipitalis. NCBI lineage: Eukaryota > Metazoa > Arthropoda > Insecta > Orthoptera > Gryllidae > Teleogryllus > Teleogryllus occipitalis. The sequence continues at coordinate 92,861 of BLKR01002986.1, read as the reverse complement.
TCCTTAGCCCCCACCCCGTATCCACACCCATCTACAGCCAAAAACGTTTTTAATTTTAATTTTTTCAGCAACTTAACACTTTTATCTGACAGCGAAAAATATGATAATAAAGAAAACAATTTATACCATCAGAAAAATATTTAAGAAGTTTCTACTTTAAGAAGTTTTAATTTCTGATTATGGCATTAAAATACAGTTCAAATAAAGATCACTCCAAATGTAATCACGGTAGGCATGTTGAAATTATGAAAATATTGGTTTTCTGTATTATGTTCTGTAAATATTGTAACATTTAATTTAGTCATGTTCGTTTCATTTCTAAAAGTAAGAAATGACTACTCTTCTTGAAAATGGAAATACATGCAGATCAGCACGAGAGGCGATTCGTTTGAAGTAGACTTTTTGAAGTTATAATTAAATTTTTAGCATGACAGAAATGAAAATATTTTAATATTGCGTAACTATTTTCATTCATGCGAGAGAATATGTGCTGTTTTAGCACCTCTAGCATCTTAAATATAAAGGAACATCTCAAAATACTTAACTCAGTTCTCTCAGATTGGAAAACACCACCCATTCAAAATTAACCTTTCTGTTACAAGAATTCAAACTTGATCTCTCTTTAAATCAATATTTCTTCTTGATTGTCAATATATGTTTGCAAATAAAAGTATCCAAAGTTTTTTATGACAATCATTTATTGTAGCAATTGCACTTGCAATTGCTTGAATAAATGAGTCATAAAAAACTTTGGATACTTTTATTAGATCTCTCTTTACTGAAACTAGAGAAAAAATCACCCTCAGAAGAACATAAGATATCTGATCTCGATAATAAAAAGTACGAGTTATTGATTGATGATGAATGGTTCTTGGATAAATGTGGCAGCATTCAATAGTAATGCGTGGAATGTCCGTGGAGTGCGTGGGAATCTTGTCTTAAATTCTGCACTGATTTGATCTTTTAGGTTTTCGATAATATTATCATCACCGAATATAATAAGAATATCATCAATGTACACGATGACCAAACTTATATTATTACATCTACCGATGTAATCAACACATGAATCAACTTGAGATGGAATGAGTCCAGTCTAAGTACTTTGTCTAATAGAAAATACTATGCCCCCCCCTGCTTGACGCAAACCGTAAAGATATTCTTTAATAAACAGACGCGTTTGCCATTTTTAAATTCCCTTCACATTTTAGACGTTTCGTGGCTATAAACATCTTCTCCCTCCAGTTAAAACGATGTATTCTAAGATTTGTTCAAGATATTCTGGAGGATTCATAAAACTTTGCTCTTCTAAAAGCTCTAAGCCCCCGACCGGTCTCATGGCATGTGTGGCAGTGTAGTTCATGTTAGTGTACGTGTGTGTAAGGGGTAAGGATAGGACAAGGAAGGGGAAGAAGAGATCGCGGGCAGTCCGTGGTCCGTTTGGTAGGGTACTGCTCTGGCATTCGCCTGGAGTTGATCGAAAACAAACCGCAAAACTACTGATCAGAGCAGCCGGCCGCTAGAATTCTCCTCCAGACAGCGACTGAAATCGATGTAGCTGACAAGCTAATGTCGAAACTCCTGCCGCCGTCGGGACGTAAACGTAGGATCTTCCGGTCAAAGGCACTGTAGTGTCATCTTTTCATAATCCTTTTGCAATATATCAACATCATTCATAATCTATTCCTTAATGTCCTGTCGTTCGGAAACTAGTATAAAATTCAATTCGACTTCAGCATCTGTCCTGACATCTGATATGTTTCTCAAACCATATATCATTCAATTGAGGTGATGTTCTTACAGTTTTGTCATTCCCATTCAAAAATATTAGATCGCTAGTTATTTCAGTTTTAGAAAATGTAGGAATCCATATGCGGTAAGCCTTTGGTTGATCAGAATATCGAACTAAATACCTTTCCGGGATCGAGCTTAAAATGTTCCTTTATTTGGATTACGGTTTATGCAAAACACCTCGCATCCAAATTCTTTCCGATAATCAACATAGAAAACGATCGCAACAGGCCTGGAAAGGAGTCATACCAGGGTAAGTTCTTGCGCGTGGAATCCAACTTCAGTCAGTGTTCCTCCAAAGTCACCAAGTTCTTTGATTAAACTTTCTCCTGGATCGGATAACGGGCACTTAAGAGAATGGTATTGGTCTCATTTTTGTTGAAATCCCTAGATTTCCAAAATTACAAAAATTCAAAATTTTTTGGAGTGCTTCCACAACTATAATATTGAAGCTAGAGATTTTTTCTAAGCGAAATCTGTTGCTTAAAGACATTGAAATTAGATCAGGTTCAATTTTTCGAAAGCTCGGATAGAAGGGACGTATATAAGAATAGCGCAAGTGTTTTTCTTTAAATATATTTATTTCCTGATCAATTTTCTACATTTTTTCAGGAAGAATAAAATAGTACAGACCTTTTTGGGAATGCCAGAATTCATATCATAATTATTGGTAATTAATATTTTATTTTAATAATATACTGAAGTAAAATTGGTTTTTATTAAGTATTTAGTAATTTGTATTATAAATTTAGAGTTTTTAACAGAAGGTATTATTTAGCATTAAAGTAAAGAAAATTATTTATGGAGGGTGAAATATATCTTTGGGGAAGCGGGAACTAATTCGTTTCATGTGATAATTTCTTCCTAGATCGAAATATTGATAAAGAGGATAATTTGTTAAGGAGTTGAAGGAATTAGAAGATTGATCAACTATAAATGTTTTAATTAGTTCTATTTGTAATTATTTATGTATCTGTTTATTGGAAATGAACCATTTAGCCTTTAGAATACACTGTAAATATTTATTTTAATAGTTTGTTTTTTCTTCATGTTTGATGCAGAAGCATTACACCAAATTGGGCATGCTTATGTAAGTGATGGTCTTATTATTGCCTTGAATATTGATATACCACAATCAATTTGCAATTTTGAAAATTTATCAGTTAAAGGGTATACTTTTGATATTTTTGATAAGTTTTATTCGCAATATTTTGAATATGTATTTTCCAAGTTAATCGACTAATATGATTTTCTATCCAGGGTATATTTATATTATTTATTTTGAGACATGGGGGATTAGTAGCTCTGCAAAGTGTGAAAATTTTTGTTTGTGTTTTAGATGGATTAATTATTATTCTCCATTGTTGAGTCCATTTAATATATATATATATATATATATATATATATATATATATATATATATATATATATTGAAAAGTGAAGGAGAGTGTGTCGATCCTTGGGGAATTCCTGAGAAGATCCGACGAGAAGTAGAATAAGATGTATTAATTTTGACACAAAAACTATGATTATGTAAAACTTTTTTTATTATATTGGATAAATATATGGGAATTCCTATTGAATTTAATTTATATAATAATCCAGAATGCCAAACTTTATCAAACGCTTGGGCAATGTCAAGGAAAATTCCAATTGTATGTTCTTTTTTATGAAAGTTTTGAGCTATTAATTCAGAAACACGTAGTAATTGGTGAATAGGCGAATAATGAGAACGAAAACCAAATTGGTAATTTGGAATAGCTTGTATTGAGTTAATATAGGATAATAGACGAGAGTGTAATATTTTTTGAAAAATTTTTGATAATGAAGATAGGCTAATAGGTATGAAGATAGACTAACTGTAGTTTATGGGAAGATGAGGATCCTTGCCTGGCTTACTTATAACGTAAGACAACTTTCATGATTGTGGGAAATAAGAAATACGAAGCATTGAATTGAATATATTTGTTAGTTTCGATAAAATCATTTTATTTGTAATAGAATCGTAGCCTAATGTTTTGTGAATATTAAATTTTTGTGTTTTTTTGAACTTCTACAGGAGTGATAAATTTTATTTTTGAAGGAACTGAACAGAGTGGAGAAGAGATGAAAGATTCAACTTCGTTATTAAAATTTTGATCTATTATAGAGTTTGGGGTAAACGACTTTTGTAATAGATTTGCAATTAAATTTGATTTTTGAACATCAGTATTGGCAGATATTAGTACCAATGTTTAATATTGCTATAGGGGAATAAGATTTTGTTAATTTTTTAATTGTTGACCATTGTGATCTGCTATTAGGATGTATTTGTGCAATGTAATTTTGAAATATGAATTTGTCTAATTCATATTGGTCTGTACGTGATTTGATAATGCGTGATAACTTGTTGGTTTTCCTTTTAATGTTAGGGCGATGAGTTTGTTGCCAGAATCGTCTTAGGTTATTTTGGGATTCAATAAGATTTAAGATATTTATAGAGAGAGATCGAGTATAAATGTACGGTTTAATACATGTAATAGAATATTTATATGCATCTAGAACAATTTTAGTGAATTTTTTTATCTTTGTATCAATTTTTTGTGTATTATCTAAGTTTTTTGGAAGTTAAAATTTGAATCTATATGTGAACGATATGCATACCAATCTATTCGAATGTTATGGAAGGATAATTAATTTTTAATAGTGAAGAATTAATTTTAATAAGAAGATAGTCGGAATCTAATTCAGGAAGTGGGGATTGAAAGAATTGCAAATAGACATTTTTCATAATTATTATATCTAAAATATCTGGTATTATATTGTTGTGATTAAGAATAAAAGGTTGGTTTGAAGACAGCATGTATGTCTAAATTATTTGGAAATATACATTGTTGTAGACGAATACTTTGTGGATTTGATGAGTTGCAATCCAAGACGTGTTTTTGCTGTTGAAGTCTCCCATGAGAATAATTGGATTAGAAGATTGTAAAATGAGGTTGTAACTTTGAGTAGGAAAGGGTATGTTTGGTGGTTTAAAAATAGAATATAAAGAGTAAATGGTATTATTTATTTTAATTTTTAAAGCTAAATTTCATCGATTTTGGTCTAGTACATTAAGAGATGATCGCGTTGTAACTTAACGCCCTTGCCTCTTCATACATTAGCATATATATAGATATAGAATTGATAGATACAGAGAATACATATAGATATGTATATTCTACCACGCAATTTCACTCACCATCGACCTTGGTCTGTTCAATACTTTTAAATCGATAAGATACGTTTCTTTAACGGCCCAGAACTTGATCTTGAAAAATATTTTCTCCACTACAAATTATATTATGTATCTTATATTGCTCTTTTTTAGTAAATATTTTTTATTAAAAACTGACTTGAGAAACAATTGCGACGCACTACAAAACAGCCACATTTTAAAATTCAAAAACCTGAAAAACACTTCCGACCGCAAAATAAACACGTTGCTGAGAGACCATCATATTTTATGTACTGCGTAACTGGGCAACAGTACCCAAATTCGCCTCTTTATCCATTTTTGCAAGTGGAACTACGTGTGTTTATCCTTAATCTTAACATCCTCTTAGCAATGAAGAGTGCTGCAGTTTGTGTATTAGTTCTTTTAATTGGATGTGTATTATCTAATGCGCCTGATGATATTTTTCCCTGTGGTGGAGCTTGTTTAAATTGCAAATATTGTGAAGACAAAGAATATCGAAGACTTCATATGTCTGAAAAAGTCTGTAATACCGCTTGCAAAAAATGTCTAAAACCAGCCTGCAGAAAGACAATCGAGAAAAAATTTGGTCCCGTTTCAAAATTAAGAAATATGAAGAGCCATCTGGAAGGAGAGAAAGGGATTGAGTTAGAATGAATGCACTCCACAATGTGATTTAATATCCCATACTAATGAATCTAGTATGGGAGGTATTTAATGTCAACAATGCTGAAGAAACAAAAACAGGACCAACTTACGTTTTTTGTACTTCACAGGTACAACGAAAGTTATTGGAAGTTATAGAACTTATTTATCATTTCCAGTGAGGACTTTAGTATTAACATTTTTGAGAGAAATAGTTGGAATCGAAAAATATTTCTCTTGTTTCAATCATAATAGATTACCTTTTATTTTGGAATTCATTTTTATAAAATTTAATTCTTGTAATGTAGCATTGTGTATTGGTGCCTAGAAGAAGTAGAAAGCAATTATCACTGACATTTATTGTTGACATCCCTGCATTATTATTTGACTGTTAAACATATAGATGTAACGGTTTATCCAGAATATTAAATGGCATTGTAAAGTATGCAATATTTATTGTCTGTTTTCTAGCATAATTAGTTAAAAATCCTGTAGAATATCCCATACTTTTAAACATTTTCTACATAGAAAGTTAACTAGAATGATTCAAAAATATAAATTCAATCAAACACAAAGGGATGATTTTAATAAGTCTCCTTTTTTACCAAAGATGTTCAATTGTTTCTCTAAATTTTTCATTCTTTTTTTATCGATTATTAAGAAATATTTAAATAAATTTACTTATAAAACTCTGTTCAGAATACAACAAAAGTTCTCTTACTACGAAAGGAAAGATTTATACCAAAGGGACAAAACATTACAACTGTAACACTGACTGTGGAGGTCAATTCGATACTCCAGCTGTATTGTAACAGTAAAGAGGTTTGTAAACATGAATCAACTCTTGGCGAAAAGGTGTAGTAACACCTTACATCAAGATAAGCATAATGCAATATCAAAGCTTATTACAAGCCTGTAGATTAAACTCTCGAATGAAACGACATTTCTAATCATGGACTAAAAAAACAAACATACTAAAGATTAACTTCAAAAATGTTACTGCATACAAAATGCTTTAGTATTAAACCCACAACTGAACACGGATAATCTTCATATCATCTTCACTCTATTAGTTATTTGTACATTTGTGATAATCCATACTGAATAGTAAAAAAACAGGATTTAATCAGGCCTAACATTTACGTAAGTACCACAAAACAAGTACTACATTTGGAAATTGTTCGGTTTTCACAGCACTACATACTTTAAATGCTTTATTAAGCCTGATAAAATGTGTTTTTTTAATTTGTAATCATTGAATTACACAGGCCTACAGAGCCCATTATTTGGGCACCACAATTAAAAATTATTACAAATGTACAGGAATTCCTTCCACAAGATTGTAGATAGGGTTTCTAATATTATATTTATTCATCCAGCAACATATCACGATTTTTTATGCTCTTCTAAATCTGCAGTTTAGTTTAGAAAAGATAATATCTTAATCAGAATATAATTTTTAGTTTAAAACGCATGTTTTTTTACTAATTCATCATATTTTCATTCAAAGCATACAATTGAAGGAATAATAAACAGGCGAAGTTTGTAGAATTAAATTCTAAGAGGATTGCAGATGAGTACACATTTTTGTGGAAAGTTAGTGACTAATTTTGTATTAAGAGACACTTGTTAAGCTCAGAATACTATAATTGTTTTGCTTGTATATTTACGAATCAGTGGTATTCCTCAAATCTGTCTTACTTAAGACTATTTTCATGCAATTTATATCTCTTTTCACTGACTTTTCCCAGCTGACCGAATTCTACGCTTCTGGTTGCAGAACCGAAGCACCTGTAATGAAAACATATATTTGAAAAATCTCATGCAAAAACAGTATACCAAGTTTTCAAGTATATTATACGGATGTACACTTTCGCGAATTACTTTTATAAAACAACTTATAAGTATATATAAAATTGTCTAAAACGTACGAAATATTAGATGGAAATGAATCAGGTTACGAACTGAGCCCAATATACTTGATAACAATAAATTGATATGTTGGTTCAATCGGACCCTAAGGCTCAAAAAAGCATTTTTTTATGAATTTGATAAAACATTCAAATCCAACATTCAGTAATTTATTTACCATTCATCTACAGTATATCATTATCAAAACTCGAAATATAAGCTGTTCCCGGTTTGGAGGCAAATGTGACGAAATTTTGTTTGTTCTCTATCTTGCCGAACTGCATTGGCGCATCCTGGAGCTCAACATTTCGCCATGTTGATCTGCAACACTTGATGACAAAATATACCACCCAACATCGCTCGCAAACGAAGTGCTACAAAAAAAAAACACGTGGTCATGTGCAACACAATCTCCACCAGGAAGAAGTGAATGGTAGAGCTCGCATCACTACTAGACGAGCAAAATTACAAAAGTAGCTTTTTTAGTTATGTTTGTACCTTGGTCATTTTCTCCCCCATACGTCACATACAGTTTTTGACTGTTTTTGACTAAATAAATAAAAATAAATAAATAAAAAAACTTAAAAAAGATGCCGCCACATGGAAACCTCGCTGGCGCATCCTAGTCATAGCATACTCTCAAACAGCGAAAGTTTCTCCTCCATTATATATTCCTCCATGATACAGATTTTACATCTCTTTGATGAAATGAATCAAATCAAATGAAGATTTACAGTTGTTTCAAATCTTTCTCTCGCCAAGGTGTCGCGCGTCGCAGACCATGTACTTTATACTTTTACTTTTCTAATACTAAAAATGGACTTTCTGGAACAATTTCACTCACCATCGTTCTTAGTCTCTTCAAGTACCTTTAAAGCGATAAGATACTTTTCTCTAACGACCCAGAACTTCACCTAAGAAAAGGTTTTCTCCACAACAAATTATATTATATATCTTACATTTCTCGTTTTTTGTATATATTATTTATTAAAAAACTGACATGAGAAACAAATTGCGACTTACTACAAAACAGCCATATTCTAAGATTCAAAAGCTTGCTAATGACTCACGACTTCAAAATAAACACGTTGCTGAGTAACCACAAAATTCTATTGTATGTACTACGTAACGGGGCAACAGTAAAGAAATTCGCTTCCTTATCTATTTTAACAATTGCAACTACATGTGCTTATCCTTAATCCTAACATCCACTTAGCAATGAAGAGTGCTGCAGTTTGTGTATTAGTCCTTTTAATTGGATGTGCTTTATCCAATGCGCCTGATGACATTTTCCCCTGTGGTGGAGCATGTTTAAATTGCAAATATTGTAAAGACAAAGAATATCGAAGACTTCATATGTCTGACAAAGACTGTGATATCGCTTGCAAAAAATGTCAAAATCCGATCTGCAGAAAGGAGATCGAGAAAGTATTTGGCGTCGCTTCGAAATTAAGAAATACGAAGACTTCCCGGGGTACAGGATGAAGAAAAAGTTAATAATGAATGATCTCCTTAATGTGCTTTAAAATCTACTGGACCAAATCGCCCAATGAAGATAGTAATATGATATATCGTATTGACACTGCCGTTTAATGTAAAAAATCATGAAGAAACAAAAACAGGATCCACTTACGTTCCTTGTATTTAGCTGGTACAGCGAAGGTTATTGGAAGTTACAGAAAATATCATTTCCAGTGAGGACTCTAGTATTCACATTTTTGAGAATACTTTCAATCGAAAAATATTTCTCTTATTACACTCATGATAGTTAACCTTTCATTTTGGAATTCATTTTTATAAAATGTAATTCTTGTAATGTAGCATTGTATATGGGTGCCTGGAAGAAGTAGAAGCCAAAAACCACTGACATTCGTTGTTGACATCCCTGCATTAGTATTTGACTGTTAAACATGTAGATGTAACTTTTTATCCAGAATATTAAATGGCAATTTAAGGTATGCAATATTTGTTTGTTTTCTAGCACTAATTAATTAAAAGAGCAAGATCTACAGCAAATTAAATTTATTTTAATGTGAAAGAATTTTTTACAAATTCAGTACCGCGTATTCCGAAACAGTTCCTACATAGGAAGTTCATTAGAATGATAGAAAAATATATAAAATCAATCATTCCATCAATCAAACGCAAAGGGATGATTAAGATAAATCTCTCTATTGACTACAGACAATTAATTGTACCTTTAGATTTTTATTGTTTTTATCGATTATTAAGAACGTTGAAAATAATTTTACTATCAAAACTCTGTTTTGAATACAACATTAAATAAATTCTCTTACTTTGAAAGGAAAGCATTATACCAAAGAGAAAATATTACGACTGTAACACTAATTGTGGAGGTAAATTTGACACTCCAGATGTAACAATAAAACGTTTTGTAAACATGAATTAACTGTGGGGAAAAGTGTAATATCATCTTACATGGAGAGAAGTATAATGTAATATCAAATCCGGCTTCATACTAGTCACTAGATGAATTGGAACGACTTTCGAATCATGAACTAAGAAAACAAACATACCGAATGATTAACTTCAAAAGTGTTACTACATAGAAAACAAATTATGTACTATTAAACTCACAACCAACCGAAACTTCAAGATAAGCAATTTACGAAGCATTTACTATATCAGGAAATGTACACCTTCGTAGTAAATTCATGATATATAGCTTCTTTCATAATATATTGCATGTTTGTTTAATTATTCTTTGATCTGTCCCAAAAGTCCTTATATTTAACGAAATAGATACCTAAAAGCGATACATGATTCATATTATCTCTGTATGTATGATTTGACATGATTCTTGGTACTATCACTAGCCATTTTGATGTTAGCTAAGTTCTGAATACACGAATTTTTATTACTGGGCCCGTTTCTTTCCACATGATTGCTCAAATTTGTAGGTTACGCTATTGTTACAACCTCTCGATATTTTCTATTATATGTAAATTCATAGATTTGTTTTCACCGTCATCAACACTATCATCACTTATACATATTTCTTTCCAGATACTGCTGATAGATTCACAAACACAATTAAAACCAGTAATCAATTAAAACTCCACTCCACTCACATACTCTTCCTCTATTTCCAACAACTCCCGTTCACATCACTACTCTTATTCCAGTGCTTTAGTCTGAGAGTAACAGTATTTGGAATTCAGTCGAAAACTCAACATTCAGAATACATTTCGGAAATACAGTAATATATCTCTAAGCCGAATAGATCGGGACAAGAAAGAACGGTTTAGGGAGGTTTCTGTTTCATGAAGTGTTGTCCGTTTTATGGCAGTTGTTTATTTGACATTTCTCTCCCTCCCTTGTAAATTATGACATTACTATAATTATTAATACAATTAACACAAAACGTATGGATGGAAGGAAACAATGAAAGAATATTAAACATTCTTCATTAACAGCTATTGAGATTCTCCTTCGAATAACACAAAATACAGAGATAAGTTTGACCTTTTCATCTAAGGTTACAGTTTTAGTTGTTGTTCGGGCCCACACGCAAAGGCAGGAAAAGAGGTAGAAATACAATACTTCCTGCCCAGCTGCAACCGGAAGCGCAGTATGGAAAATCTCCACCCGCCGTTGCGACACCCTTCGCACGTGCCGTGTAGATATCCCCAACCGCCCGGCCCAAAGCGGCAGTGCTGCGCGCGCGGTTGTGCAATCTCGGCGTCACGCCACAGAAACCTTCGAATATGTTCTAGAATATTTCAAACTCCTACGGCCGCCAATTGGTCCATTCAAAATTACCCCACTCCGCCAACTCGCGACCGCTAACAAAGCAGTCGCCTATTGGCCCATTTAAACAAACTCAAAATCCCCTCTTCGAGCTTTCACTAACAAAGTAAATTTAGTCGTTCACGAGCAGCCTTGCGAGAAGGACGTAGCGGCTCCGTGTAAATCTCACGTAAAACTTGTAAAGGCAACCTTTGCATTATGAACTCAGCATGGCAGAAAGTGCTAAGTTCTGCAATTGTGTATTGGCATGGCAGAAAGTGCCAATTCATTTAAAATGTGCTTAAATTTAGTCGCAGGCAGGACGCCTTGCTAGAAAGACGTCGCGACTCCGTGTTGTACTTACGTAAAGGTCTTGTACAGAAAGTGTAATGAACTCAGTAAGTGTACTCATGTATGGTGTATGGTGTTAAAGGATTTAACTTGTTTTCAACAAACTCATTAAACATCATCCTGCAAGGTAAAACTGTGTTTCTTGTGATAACCTACATCATGCAATCCCTGAGCCATCGATGGGACCGAGCTCGTTGCCTGTCCAACAATTAATTATACAGTCCACTACAGCAACGGCAACAGCCGCGTCCAGTTTTTTTTTTTCACCATTGCTAAATTGGTTGTGACACGCATAAAAAATATATACTTCCTCACTGCATACTGACTGCAGTCGGATTGCTTGCTGACTGTTTCAACCCACAATGCGTAACATCTTAGAGAACTATGACATTTTGATACTCTCACATGGCTTAGACCAATGCGTCTCTGACCGCAGGATTACGATTTTCAAGAATAGAAACCATGCCTGTACACCTTCCCATTCCCAGAGGGGAGGGAGGGAGGAATTTCTCATACGGCCTAAAGTATGAGCGATCCCATGTCACAGGGATAAAGAATTTAAAACAGACTTGCGGATGCATTCATTTCATTAGGTATATCATGCGTCTCTCTGCCGATTGCATTAAATTCATAGGAATTCGGTTTTATGAAGGATTTTTTCTTGTATGATCTGAAAAACCATCCCCTTTCCTCCTTCGACAGGTTCTGTTTAATGCTGTGTAAAATACCATTTAACTTTGCGGGTCGGAGACACTTTTCGGCTAAGACAGGTTTCAGAGTAGTACAGGCTTTGTTTAGACATATTTTACTGTATATGTACGATTTTCTATGTAAAATATAGTTTTATATTAAGAAGGTATATTGATCTTTTCTTGATACAAAAGTGTAAAAGGTTATGTCAGTATATACAAATATTTATATGAAAAAGTATATTGTTTCATTTGCAGAACATAAAATTGAATAAAATGTTTTGTGTTAATGATTGCATATTATTAGCTACATCACTTTATTAATTAAACTAGTGCTAAAACCACATATTTTCTCCTGTTCCTTCACGCAAAATTACGCGAAAAGGACTCAAATTGTCGAAAAATTGTACTAGACCTTATTTCAAAATCTATCTTTAAGAAATGGATTTCACTAAGGAAAAAAGTCTATCATTAATATTTTAGTTATAAGAAGTCTCCAAAACAATTTTGAAAGTATGCAATTTTCGAAAAATCAGCGTTCTCCACGAACGTGAGATCTGCACCATTCTCGTATAAGTATTTCACTCAGTTCAAAAATAAAATTTAATCAAAAACGATGGTCCCATTTTTTGAAAATTTTGAAAATGTCCCAGGGGCTTCATGTAAAGTACCCCCCAAAATTTAAATATCTCTTTTCAAATTTAAAGAGCCACAACATCAGCCAGAGTTATTGGGGAATATCAGTTTTGGAGAAAATCGGCAGAACGGTTTAGCCACTAGCGTTGTTCAAAGACGGACGGACGGACAGAGAGACGTTTTGCTGTAATTCGATCTTTTGGTATGAAAGACGCACAAAACATGGATTCTGGCTGCATTGTGTGTAAGAGATTTTTTTCTCTAATTTAGCAACTGGATTTATCCACTTTTTCATTAACAGGAGCCAATAAAAAGAGTTTTTCTGTCGAAAATTCACCGTTTCTTCGCGCAGCATTACATAACTTTCTCTCTACTCCACAGGGAAAATGTAAAAATCGTCAAGACCTTCCAAAAAATCTAAATTTAGAGAGTAGGCTCCAAAGGCACTCTCGTAGATAAGGCACGGGACAAATGTATTTCTATGAGCATTCATGAATTTTGTATTAGTGAAATGTTCCCAGTGTCGTAGCGTAGTAATTTTGTCTGGATAGGCTCTAGAGCAGATTTACTTATTATTAATTGCGATATATCAAAATAACAATTATTGTCTAATGTGTCGTTTATTTATTATAATTATTTTTATACTATTATTATTATTACTTACGTACTCCAATTAATAAAATCACAGTTTCTAGCAACACATCCCTGAAAATTAATTGATACTTTAAGAGAGGTTCTTGACAAAACTGTCGAGCGGTTTTGGTAGGCGGCAGTTGATAATTCGGGCTAGGGCAGTTTCCTTAATGTTGAAGAAATACTTATTTTAAATTATTAAAAAATTAGGAACCAAATAGGTGAACAACATGTTTAGTGTAATTACAAATTAATATATTTCGTATTATTTTGTTAATTTCAATCAAACAAGTCGTTCAATGATACTTAAATTTTAAAACAAAAAAGATAATAAAAAATCATTTAATTCATTTATAAGCAAATTATAAGAATAAATAATCACACTATCTGTAAGATATTGCTCCCGAAAGTGTGAGGTAACGAATTGTGTATTATGCACAGTCATTTTATTGCACTTCTAGCGGTCCACTGTTCCAGTCACCTCTTCCAAGTCTTCGAATTCAACAAGAGGATAGTCATTCCGATAGGGTGAATATGTGTATTGTGACGGTCTATTAAGACGCGTCCAACGTTTATTTTTTATTAGAAAAAGGACGCTTAATTTGCTAGGAAAAAGCATGGACAAACAAATTAAGGTACCCTTTCCCTCATAAAAGTTGGCCGTCAAAATTCTATCTTCCCAACCGCGCTGACAAACTTGGGCACCCCGCGGCGAGCGGGTGGGCAGGGGGAGACAGGGGGAGGGCAGAGGACGCGTTGACCAATCGCTAGAAGGTAGAACCACAGTTGTCGCGATTGGTGCAACATCCCCAGGGATAGAAAGGGCGCTGTCTGAGGGGGAAGGGGCTAGTTCGTTTACGTACGAGGCGGAAAGATCGTCGAACGAGAGATTTTGCCAGTTCACGTATTGTGTATTACGTAGCTATTACAAATAAGACGTGAAAGTACGTGCTGTTGAAGCAGCACTAGTTTTGTCTCAATAGTATGTTGTGACATACCAATATGTCACTGAATATTGTGCAATATTTATTTTAAATGGCGTAAATTAAAGAGGATAAATTATGTGAATATGCTAGCATAGCAACGGTAAGCGAGCCGTCGTCAAGGTCAACATATTCATGTAGTGACAATCGCGGAGACGGCTAGCTAATTCTATATAGAATTCTGGGATTGGCCGAAAAAGCAGTGACAGTCGTGAAGACGGCTAGTTCGTTTTGCAAGAAATTTAGAGATTGGCTACGTACGAAAGTACATCAAATGTTATCTGCAAATAAACAATCGAATTTATGAACCGAGCTTTGCAGGGCTGAAAGAATACGAGAGACATTCATTCTGACCGATGCCGTGCTCATGAACGGATCGTGCTTCAATTAATGTTAGGAGTTTTTTTTTCTTTGGGGACTTGTAAGCATCTACTAGGGAATGGATGTTGAGAAAACATCAAAATTGGAACTCTAAGTGTGACAGTGGAACTTAAAATATTTCATGTGAACGAGTTGGAGGGACATTGAGGGCTTGGGCGAAGTTGTCAGTGATTGGACTGGAATGTTAGCAGCAAAAAGTTTGTTGATCTGATGAACGGTGATTGAAGTGAGCTTCCGAGAAAAGAAGAGAGAAGATGGTGTCTGGACCTGAGGACAGCGGCGTCGGAGATGGATAAAGGTGACCGAAAAAGCGCGCGAAGACATAAGGTTGGAACGGTCATGACAAACATTTAATTTTATATTGGGTAAAGTTAAACAATACCAAAAATTGTTATAAATTATTTAATAAATTTCCATGTTTTCGTGAAATGAATATATGATTTTTCATTGAGCCAATTCTAGCAATAAAGTAGCAAGATAGATTGATATTTGCTTTTCAGATTCATCGACCGAGTTTGTTTGAGTATAAATTGCAGTTTATTTCAATGTATAGAAACACTGTCTAAATATTATGTGTAGTAAGATAAACTTTATTTATGTGGGTAAACTTTGATTCACCATTCACTTTGATTGTTTAAAGTGAACTTGACAAAACTGAGATCAGTGTCGTTATAAGAGTTATTACAATACATATATCCAGTTCTTTATTTTTAAAAATTTAGGTGCGGGAACGCTCCTCAAATTAATTATTAATGTAATAACAATAGTTATTTATATTTAATATAATTTAATAATTACTCCGAAGATAACGGAAGGCCGTTCCGTTGCGTTCCGGCAGAAATCAAGTCTTGCATATATCTATCCATTATTAATACCAAAAATAATTAGCGTACTGCAAATAGTAATAGAACAAACCCATGGGATAAGAACTGTCAACATAAGTATTGTTAGATGTCATATTTGGTAGGACAAGTAGTCACATTTAAACAAAACTTACAGTTCACTTGAGTTCTGACAAATTGCGTCTAACTTTCTATGATATTCAAATCGTAACATTGTATTACAATATTCAATTGGTTATCAATTTCGGCTAAAGAGCCTTGTTTGATAATTTTCCAATTTCGTATTGTAGGAAGATGAATCAACGTTTTATTGATAATTTTACTTTTCAAAATTTTCATTAATTTGTATGTTTAAATATATTTATCACATGTAATTACATGTTTATTAAACAAGTTGGCATTATATGAAGCAAGAAACATTGTTTTTTATTTGATGATTCAACTTCATCAATCACTCACAATTACTTTAATTTTCTCCGCTCGTCAGTTTTTGTTTTAATCTTAGACCTCCGATGAAGACATGAATCAAATAACATCTTATATTTTTCAGTTTTTTTTACAAATAATAACTTGAATAAATGCTTATATTTATTGAATTGGTTTTATAATAACCCGGGAAAACATGCGTTTTCTATAGGTTATTGAGGTGTCGAAAACATCGAATTAGTAAACACAATGTTAAGGGGTGATTATTAACATTGATTACTTGATATTTTCCTTTGAGGTAGGTTTTATTGGTTAAACTTTTTCAACGATTGAACATTAGATGCCTTGAATGGCTCGTTTTCTTTTGATAAACCGCTACGTCCTTTCAGTACAGATGGTCGTGCAAAATTTAAGGTTTCGGGAGTTTCATAGAGTGGAGAGTAGCGTCCAACAAACCACCCTCGAACTCTGACGATATTTGTGGGATTGAAACTGGAATGTAGTCTGTGTTGGTAAGATAATATAGCTTGAACACTAAATTCGTTCTAAGTATTTTCACTGGAAAATTCTACGGCATTGATATTTACTAAACAGTAAACATAAACGCTAAATCTCTTTGAATTGTTTTAGCAAGTTTTTCACTTTATTTTAGTAGCAACAACTCGTTTTACCTAGTACGTATCTTTTTTATATTTTAAGATGCTATAATAACTGAATTTTAGTATTTATTTTCAACCATTTAGGAATTCACGAAATTTCCTTGAAATGTTCGCCAATGTAAAAAATGTTTTAAATACAATTATTAATATTGCTTAAAAATATGTATTAACAATGCAAACAAATAAAATTTTGCAATGGAATTTCATTGCGAATGACATACCGGGGGATTAGTATAAAACGCAACCCTGCTATTCAAAGCACTGAAAGAAAAGTGAAAGTTTTGCAACACTGCTTCTGGGACAGCTCCTTCGACTGCATTTCAGCGACACACCATTCACCATCACCCCCTTCGTTTCACTGCCCCCTTCCTGTGGTGTGGCTCATACCTGCTCAAAACAAAACAGCCCGCGTCTTCATTCGTAGCTTCCTTCTTTCACAATTAACTTACGATGCGCCTCAGCGAAAAGCAACGCAGTTTTGAGTTGGAGGAGTATTTCCGAACGCAATCTTTCAAAGAGTGCCGGGCAGCTACGAAAGAAAAATTTTCATCTGAGTCTATTCCGAACAAGAGTACCACATTTCGGTTAGTGAAGTGCTATCGTGAGACAGGAAGTGTGTTTGATCCATTTTATTAAAAAGAGATTGGAGAATGGTGTGTCATTTATCAACGCATTGGTCTGTTGGTTTTCAAGGAAATAGTGAAGGCGGATACGTATCAGAATAAATTGAGAAAAATAAAATCGACAGTAGGAGTAAGACAGGGCTGTCCTGTCCCACCGCTACTGTTTATCTTGTTTATAAACGATTTATTGATGTGGGTACAGGAAGCGAATACATCTGCGCCGGAAATTGAGGGCCTGAACATTCCCGGATTCCCCATATGCTGATGATATAGTTTTGTGTTCGGAGACTATTGACGGCTTACAGAAAAGTTTAAATATCCTAGAAACGTTTAGTAAAACATGGGGACTAAAAGTAAATATTCAAAAAACGAAAGTAGTTTTCTTCAAGAATGGGTTTATCTGGAGTAACGAAGAGAAATGGTATTACGCTCAGGAAGAGATCGACCGGGTCAAAACATTTACATATCTTGGGGCAAAATTTTCCATGAATGGGGGATGGAAAAATCACATAGTGGCGGTGCACAGTAAAGGAAGAATTGCGCTCAAAGAATTCATTTGCGCAGTGCGCAGGGTTCCGGAATTGCCTTTAAAGGTGTGCGATACAATGTTTAAATCGCTAGTTCTCCCAACTATGAATTATGGGGCAGAAATCTAGGATGGAGTGGATAGGATAGATCGACTAGAAAGCGTCGAAACATTATTTCAAATTAATTCTCGGAGTCTCTAGATTCGCAGCAAATGCCGTAGTCTTAAGAGAGGTCGGTAGTGTAGGAATTTGGAAAGATTTTAAAATGAAACCCATTAAACTTTGGATTAAATTAGCAGATGAACAGGCTGACACACTTATACATAGATGTTT
The DNA here is from genome assembly GCA_011170035.1 of Teleogryllus occipitalis. NCBI lineage: Eukaryota > Metazoa > Arthropoda > Insecta > Orthoptera > Gryllidae > Teleogryllus > Teleogryllus occipitalis. Next base: position 74,464 of record BLKR01002986.1, on the reverse strand, counting down.
TAGAGTGCAGTTACAGGGAAGCAACAAACGTTACTGGTCGAGATAGGGGAACACGTGAGATAGAACGGCTAATTTCCGATAGACTTGCGGATATTACAAGGTAAGAGATCTTGGCAGCAACGGCCGAAAAACGTTCGCTAGTTGCGCAAATTCACGCGAGTCCTTTATTGGGTTGCGAACGTTACGTACACACACTTCGAAAGGACGCAAGAGGGGGATACGCTTGGTTCAGGGTCGGGGGGTGGATGCAACGTAGATAAAGGACTCTAATGGTAATGGCATCTGTGTGCTTTGCGGTGATAGGGAAGACTGGATCCACATCCTTTTAATTTGCTGTGCGACCGAAACATGGAGAGGAAAATGGATGGGAAAGGGAAATTACTACTTCCAACATAGGAACGTAACGCTCGCCCAAAACATTCTAGGTGATAAAAGATCTAACTTCATGAAAGAATTAGGAACATTTCTAGGAAAGGTTCGGATCATTAGGGAAACTGAAATTAGGGAGTGGGAAAACCGCACTGGTTAGTACGAGTGGAGCCTAGACTGGAGAGAAATAAATAAGTCAATAAACTAACAATAATTAAGTTAATTAAGTTAATCAGTAAGTTATGTTAAGTTAGTAAACAGTAAACATAAGTAATAAGTCGTAGTCAATTGTTAAGTATAAGTACATAAATAAGTCAATAAAAATAAATTAAATTAAAATAAATGAAAATAAATTAAAATAAAATAAAATGAAAAGGTTAAGGTAATAAGCACAGTAGGGGGCAAAGGGAAGTGGGAATCGGAAATGTTAGGGCAGAGGCGTTGGTGCGGACGATCTTCTGTGGTGCTGTTTCTTTTCAGGCGCTGAGGAGGCCAAACATTGGAAGGAGAATGCCTGACGCCCGCGCCAAATAAATAAATAGTTTGAAAACAAAAATCGGATAGATTAGCATGTACTCGGCATCTGACGGCAGGCTTTTCCCCCTTCAGGGGTTTTTTCCTCAGCCGTACCTTATGGTCTCTTTTCCGCGGCATTGATGCGATGGAGAGACCATTTGGGGTGAATACCAGAATACGAAAGGTTAGAACGAGGTACAATGTAGGTATTGTAATGGCTTAAAGGCCTTCGGCCTAGCCACTTAGCATAAAGTTTTCTAATTTTTATGTAATAATTACCTATTAAATAAAAAAATAAAATAAATTGAGAAATTAATTTTTATTATATTTTAATTAGTTAATAATTTTTAATAAAATAACCTTATTGAATAATAATAATAACAAATATTTGTTCTGCGAATATGAATTTATAATTTGTTAATATTTATTTAAAAAAGAAAAGTATAAAACATGTACCTTTCTGGAGCTTATGTTCTGGAGCGTATGTATCTTGTTATGAAACTAAAACAAGCAAAGTTTAATATTAAATTGACCTCAATGTATATCTTACATGGCAAGTTTATTGCATACAAACAGATTTTTTGTTGCAAAATTAAACATTGCTAGCGGACCTCCTAAGTATCAATGCGTATTTTAAAATATTTGTTCTTTATCACTTCCTTAAAATTGCACATTTTTTTAATTCTAACGTTAACCAACAGAAATTTACTAGGGCACCTCCATGGCAATGTGAAATATCATTGCAAATTCTTAATCCATATAAGAAGACTGGCCAAGGTTAAACTACTTCATTCGATAGATGACAGATACCGGATGATCAGTATAAAACGCAACCCACAGCAGGCAGAGCGAAATGCACTGGCAACCATGTTTGAGCGGGTCGGATAGCGGCTGGTGATTTCAAGCATGTAAACTGTCGGGAAGTACTCATAATCCCCTCTCCCACTAGCGCCACCCCGAGGAGGAGAGCAGGTCACCGCCGTGTCCACGAATTCAAAGAAAAAGGTGACGCTGCTTGTGTGGCGTCAAAAAAAATTGAATTAATTCCTTCGTATATTTTTAGCCCCTAGCATTGTTCAAGACAGAGGGACGAACAGACAGACACCTTTTTTACCCTTAAACAATTTTCGATACGAAGGACCGACAGAACGGGAATTCTGACTACCAACTATGAAGACTTATAACAACGCAATAGCAACACAGTATTAAACATAACTGAGATTTGCTGAAAACAATACCCGCAAATATTTACAATGCCTTTTCCTTTCGCAAAATCAAAAAAAGTGGATTCTATTGAAACGAATATATTCAGTGTCTAGCTGTTGATTAATATTATAATATGAAATAGAGCATGTGTGTTGTAATGAAACGTAGCAAAGATTTTGCTAGAGTTTGAACATATTTGTATAAACATTCTTTGAAGTTATAAAAACAAGCTTTCAAGTTTGTATACATTTTGGGATTTTATTTTTCAAGGTTTTGTCATTCATTATAGTAACTAATCCTTTCCTTTGATTACATCATTCAGTAATTTTAATCTTAATTTTTATCTTCACCTTGTATTTAACCCGGGAGTGCCCGCAATAGATCTGTGATATCCAAACCATGGCAATATTATGTGCCTAAATTATTGCAATGCATTAGTCGTCTGATATTTCATGAAGTCCTTCACTGTACTTTTCTGAGAATGCCTGGCCTATTTTTATAATTTTGTTGAATAATTTCTCTCTTTTTTTGTCTTCTTTTTCTTAATTTATTTCTTCTTGTTCAACAATACAGTCTTTCAAGGGTTTTAAAAATACATAAGATTATTATATGACAGTTTTGGATTGGCCATCCATAAGGTAAGTGAGGTTTAAACTCTGACATAATTATTGATTTAATATTATTGTTAATTAAGAAGAGAAAGGAATATGATTATGTTAAGGAGCTGAGGGTATAGTGGTTTACGGGGGTTTGAACTTGTCATTTGGAAATCTTGACTTTATGCGTGGGTGGACCGCATTTCTTCCCATGTTAAAAATGATGGTACTTGGTGAGGTATGCAGATTGTTGTAAAAATTGATAGCTAATTTAGCTATGGTTTCTTCTAATTTTGTAATTTTTAATTGTTGATGAATTTGTTCATTTGTAATAAACCAGGGGCATTTAGAGTATTTCTTAGAAATTTATTTTGAATTACTTTGATTTTATTAATATTACTAGGAGCTGCACCTCCCCAGATTGGGCATCCATAGGTTATAGTAGGAAGGATTATCGATTTGAATATTAGCAGTCGGCATTCGCTTTTCAATGTAGAGCGCTCTTTTAATATTAAAAACAATTTTGAAATTTTTGCTTTTGCTTTATTTGCAACCGCATTGATGTGCGGTTTCCATGTTAACCTTTTATCAAATAAAATGCCTAGGTATTTTACTGGTGAGGAGGCCCATGGTATTTTCGTTCCTAGAATTGATAGCTCAGTTGGATTTCGTGGTCTACGAAGGGTAAAGATTTTTGCCATTATTTTATCTGGGTTAATTTTAACTCTCCAATTCTGTGTCCATTTTATGTACTCATCGAGATGATTTTGTATGCAATCTTTCGCTAGTAAGATATCGGAATTTGTAGAAAATAGGGCTGTGTCATCCGCGTATAATGCAATATTGGAATCAGTGTGAATTGGTGTGTCATGGGTATAAATATTCAATAATGTTGGAGAGAGTACTGATCCTTGTGGTACTCCAGCAGTTATTGGGTAAAACTCTGAAGTAGAGTTGTTGATTTTAACGGTAAATGTTCTGTTAGATATGAAAATTTGAATGATTTTTATTAGGTATTCGGGGATTCCCAGTCGAAACGTTTTGTATACGAGACCTGAGTGCCAGACCCTGTCATAAGCCTGGCGTAAATCTAGAAATACTGTTACTGTGTGCTTCTTATCGTGAAATCCTTGAGCGATTGCTTCGGTTAATCGAAGAAGTTGATGGGTAGTTGCGTGATTCGCTTTGAAACCAAACTTAACGGATGGTATGGCGATCGTTGAGGTTAGAAAAAGGTTCAATCGAGTTAATATCAATTTTTCAGATATTTTTGATAGTGTAGATAAAAGACTGGCCTATAGTTTTCAGCTAATCTAGAATCTTTGTTAGGTTTGCAAAATGGAATTATAAATTGTCTTTTTCCATACTGTTGGGAAATAGTTAAGACGTAGGGAAGCACTAAAAATAGCCGTTTATGCTGCAATAATTTGTTTATTTAACATCTTAACGCATTGTTGATTCCGTCAATTCCTGGGGCTTTTTTAAATTTAAAGCATTTGATTATTGACACTGTCTCGGAGGGTAATATAAATTTGATTGGTGACGCTGCGGTTGGGATTTAATTATTTAAGTATTCTGTTATTTCGGCATTAAAAGTAATGTTTATCACTGGGTAGGGTTTAAACGTATCTTCCAGGTGTTTAGCTATAATTTTGGCTTTGTATTTGTCTGAATAAGCTATTTTAGATCCTAATGATAATGGGGGAATTTTTGTTTTATCCTTGTTGATACGTTTAACCGTAGTCCATGGATGTCTGGAATTTGGGTGTATTCCGGCAATAAAAGTATTATAATTGGAGTATCTTAATTGATCTAAATGGGTTTTAATGAGCCTTGTTAATTTATTAACTTTTCTTTTAATGTCCGTCCTCCTAGTTCTTTGCCAGTAACGCCTCAGATTATTTTTGGATTTAATTAGGTTAATAATATCTCGTGTACATGTTAAAACTTGATCGCTACGCTGCGCGATATCTGTGAGAGATGTTGCATGCACTAGCGTCAGAGCATTGTGGCCCAAGCGGTACGTATCAGGACATTATTTTCAGCCGTGTCTACGACAAGTGTCTTTTCAGAAAATGTGATAATTTGTGTTGTTCCTGATCGACTTCTTCCTAAAGGGAATAAAGATGTGCCGGAGTCGTCCGAGAAGAAATACGAATCTAGCAAAAGGAAAAAAGAGAGAGACTTTTTAAATATTTTTGTGAAAAATGTAAAATGTATGTTTGTTTAGAACATGTAAAAATGATTTGTAGAAATTGTATTAAATATTATTTTATAAGATAATAATATGTTTAATAATTTTTTCATGTGCTTTGTCAATTTTTATCTTTCTCACCGTAAGTATTAGACAAGTTTTCTGCAATATAGGATTCATTAACAATTGCAGTGGAGGTCATATACAAACTACATAAAATACATAGTTCAGTCAATAGAGCTTCGTACCATTCGCATTCATAAAAAGTTGCAGCTATATCTAAGCGATACATTGCGGGCACTGGCGGGAGTTTAACTTTTGCGAGTAGCCCCGGGTTAAAGTTTAACTTCCAACGTGTGTCCAACGACCGAAGTCTTTGTGTCGTCTTTCCCAAGGTGTATCCGTGGCCAAAAACGTTTATTCGTAGATTGTCCACGCCTCGAGTGGTGTGTATTCTCTACATTCACACCCATCCTCGCCACAGACGTTGCACTGAAGCGCCGTCAGCCCTGTCCCCCAGCCCGCGGAGGCCTTTCGTATTGTTGCCCCTCGACTGGTCGACTCCCACTTGGCCCCCTCGTCTAAATGCACTCGACGAGCTCTCCACGCTCTTGACCCACATCCCCCAGCAGCCCAGGCGACCCTCCACCTCCAATGTCATCATAACTAAGTCCTGCGTTGTTCGCCAGGAAGAGTGAGGATTATCATGAATCAGAGTTAACGCAGATAATACTGAACCTCCACATATGTATACTACCTAATTTAACATTCACATACACTTATTTTTTCATTTACTATCAGATATTGTAATGATTAACGCTTATTTCAGTGAATTGTTACAAGGATTGTTTCCTCAATTAGTTTAAGAGCAGCTCTTAATATGTTATCACGTTAAGTGTACTTGTTACTCCTATTATGGTAATCTAAACTTTAAAATTCGGACGTCTGGAAAATAATGGGTAGAATTTATATTGTAATCGGTTTTTACCTGTAACGCAATGAAAATACAATATATTTTCATCAACATTTTTCGATTAAATTTATACGTTCAGACATTTTGACACTATTTTAAGAACTATCGAAAAATATTTCATCTTCTTTATTTTCTTTGTGACTGCTTCATTTATTTCTATTTTAAAAATGAAGTGCCCTTGATTAATATATGGAAAGCCAATTAACAAACAAAATGATATTCGTTTGTTCGTACTTAATAAAGAACCGCTCTAACTGGATCTTTGGAAATGACACATTTTTATCTTTAAATTTACGGTTAGAATAGGGGATGATACTATTATAAAAAAGGAATAAGTTGAATTTTCCAACCTCTCAATTTCTAAAAATTTCAATGGTTAATTTTATTCAAAATTTTCCTGTATCTCGAGCTATTGAAGGTAAATATTCATTTTATTACAGAATCTCTTCTCCAATATTATTTCTTACAGTTTTTTCGAAATTGAATGGTATTTATATGATGTCGAGTAAGATTACAGTTTTGAACAAGTGCCTCAATAAGATTTTCTCAAAATCATTTCCAATTTTATTCTTTAAACGTTCTGTGCAGGTAGATACTGAGGTAAGTCTCATTTTGATTAAAACTTTTGATTTTTCAAAAAATACACATGGAATTCGTTGAAATATCTCTCAGAAGTTAATATTCACATTTCAGGTCTCTTTAGCACTTCAATCTATTTGTGGCCACAAATGAGTCACATGGTATTTTACAAAATATTTTGAAATGTCACTAATATCTAATTAAAAGAACGAGCTTAAAATGTTGCTTTTTAAAACACGCTTATCTCCATTTTTCAAAGAGACGTTCATTTTTTCTCAAAAATGTCAATGTGGGAAAACCTTTTCCCCTTCTACAATATTCTGAAAGAATAACTAGTTGGAAGAGATAGAATAACTAGCTTAAACTAGCTGATGACCTAAATAAAAAAAAACATTGAAAAAATGTTCTTAATTGAAATAAAACACTTAATTAGTATAAATTAGTAGCCTGCAGCAACACAAATCCTGTTATATTGTGTGTGGAAAATCAAGATCTGAAGAGAATAAATTGTTTGTTCTGGAACGCCATACGTGAATACTGAATGATCTTTATTTTCTCTTCTCATGACGTCAGGTGCGTCATGAAGAAACGCGGATTGAATTCTCTCGGAATTCGGGGTGCAAGAAAATCCGTAATAACCCAGTCAAATATTTGAATTCTTCAGTCAAAATCTTAACTGTTTCATTGTTTTCGAATTCAATCGCTGCCTAGAGGAGAATAATAGCGGTTAGCTCTGTTGGGTAATTTGCCCTGGTTTCTCTGATCCACACGAGGGGAATGCCGAAGCAGAATTCTAAAAACCGGTTTGTTGACCACGCACAATGTTTCTATGCCCTATTCTAACCCCCTTACTCACACTAACATGTACTACACTACCACACGTGCAGGAAGACCAGGTCGGGAGAATAGAGCTTGTTCCGGCTGGGGCGATGCCCACTGGTAGGAGAAAGCTGATTGGGGAAAAGCCCGCAAGTCGACTTATAGGTCGGCGCCGGATCTCACCGATCACAAGAGGAAGATCACTGCCATCTTCCATCACTTGCACTATACTTGCGGTTGGTGCGCCCGGAAATACCAATCAATCAAATAATCAATCTCACATAGCCGGAAGCTGCATTATTTTATTTCAATTGCTGAGAGAATTGAAAATTTGTAATATAAATGGTTTTTGTATTTTCCCGACTTTCTGGGTATCTAATAAAGCTGTACATACTTCTCACATAGCCGGAAGTTCTACAATTTTCTTTCCATTTCTGCGCGCATTGGAAATTAAAAAAATTAAGTTCATTTACAAACCTTTAAATAAACTACATATAATGAAAAGCAAGAAAGAGTATGTCAAGACTTGATATTAAGAATGATCTACGAACATAAAATATCTCGTGATTACTGATTGTGATCGAAGTTATATGCGCAGACAAAAGAAATGTCGGGTAAAAGAGTAAAAGAACACCAAAAAGAATATTCGAACCAGTAATTTAGACAAAATTCGATTGCCAACATGCAGTATCACAACGGCACAGTTTGGACTTTGAGAATGTCAAAGTTCTAGAATATGAACAACGTAAATATTCAAAAATTATTTGACAAAGTATTTACATCTAATTAACAAATGCTGTTAATTTCATAAGAGAAAATAATAAAATCACCGGGGTTTATGTTAATATGTTCTTTACAATACCCTACCATGCTTGCCCATAATACTCTTTTCATCCCCCTCTTTTCCTCCTCCTACCCGTCTCCTATGCCAACTCTACTCCCCTCTTAAGTTATTGCACATCAAACTTGTCTCAATTTTTGACGCGAAAATATCTCGTTCTCCAAGAATTGTTTCGCCCTTTTTCTGACAACTACAATGAACACGTATTGTGACCGCTCTACCTTTTTACTATTCTCTAAAAAGCCTACAGCGGGTCACTCAAGTAACCTAGTAGTATTACTTGACCTGTGACTTGTTATGACAATATCATACCAAAAATTAGGGATGGTTTTATATGTCCTAACTGCCCTACAGGAGTGGGTTCGTCTTTTAACCTGCTTTTTGTAATAAAAGAAACAAAGGCAAGTTAATCTTTTAACTATGAACAGAGTTCTAGATATATATTCTGTTAAATACTTTAATACAATTCTAATCTAGCATTTACACATTGCATTGAAAAATTCTATCACTTGCTCTACCTTTAGCAAATTACGTGATTACCTAACAACTGCAGTTGCGTTTTAACACTTGTATAAACACTTTACATAAAATCATATTACCCTTCACTTCACAAAAAACACAATAAAATAACTCTACACAAGACAATAATACATGGAAACACAAAATACTGAAAAAGAATTACATACCAAAATACCCTTTACATACACTTTCAAAGAAATTGTCACTTGAATAGTGAATGAAATATGTACAAGACGTTTCACTTTCCCGTAGATTATTACCTTTTACAATTTAGCCAGCAAAGAAAAAAATGTCGTTATGCAATGAACGTACAATTAATAATAACTCTTTTACTAATTATTGGTTTTGAAAAATTTGAAAAAACTATTAAATTATAAATTGAAAACACACACTAAAAGAACAAATATTATCGATAATAGAAAAATGAAATAAATAGGTTTTTACATTTCATTACAGGAATTAGCTATCTGGCTTCCTTTTACGACTGCAATATTTTAAAAGATTACGTTTAAATGATTTTAATATAATTACTCGACTATCTACGTCTCTAAGTGAGGTGAATTCTATCTCTGTAGAATAATTCTCGCTTCTTTAAACAGTTCTTTTTTTGAGAATTTCTAATGAAGTTTTCTGACTCACAACAAGTCGTCTCGAAGAAATATTTCCACAACTTGGAGCGGCGACGGCGACCCAGATACTTTCAAGGTCGTGGCAACCCCTTGCTTCGGTGAACACGTGCTCCGATGAATCGCTACCACAGTCCGTCGAATTTTATACAATCTGACTGCAATATCTCCGCGTAATGAATTTCTTACATGGTAAGCCAAGACGAAAGACAAAAACAAAAAGCTGGAAATAGAAAGAAACATTTCCTATAGCACATGCTTTCTACTTCAGTATACGTTCAGCAACGTTCTAGAACGTTGAAATATATTATTTTCTCGTTGATAGAAAAACAGCACATTTCTACGCAATGCGTTTACGTGAATTTATCAGAATATTCATGATTTAAAGTTCTCAATTCTCTCATACATGGTATAGTTATTTTAGGATGATGAGACCAATTACCTTTTTCAAGCTTCTTATCGTCGAAATACGGCGAATTTTCCTCTCGAACACGACCAATTTCGTCCAACACGAACAATTTCGGTCTGTCCAGATTGGCGGTCGGCAGCGACAGAAAAAGCTTTTCGTAGCGGTGATTTGCGCTAGTGCTGATATTTTCAAGGGTGACTTTGGATTGGTTGTCGCTCCATTCTACGCGAGTGCGTTCAGAAACTTTAATAAATTCTCGCAAGGGATACCATTTACTGCTGGCGCGATCTCTTGCAATTCGGTAACACTATAATTGCATCTTGTCGTGTCTTGACGTTCTCGGGTGCTTCTCAAAAATCAATGTAACCGACATATGGGCGGTTACAGTATCGCAATATTATAGTGGTTCATTCTGTTTTCTTTGGAGTTTATGACAGAATTTTAAAATGTTCATTGATTATTGTAATGTCATTATTTATTTTGGCTTGGCAAAACCTGTAGATGAGGCCATGCTGTGTATTGAAACGTTTAATAAACAACCTGTCATTTTAAAAGCATTTGACAATGAAGATTTTGTTAGGACTATTCATAGTAATGATTGGGACCCTGAGTAATAAAAATTATATTAAATAACAATATTGCCAAAACTATGTGAGGTAGACATTAGAGCGTAGAATGAAAGTGACCAATGCGGCGGCGTGGCTCACGCCTCTCATCCCATCCCACGCCACCCCTCCCCCCTCCGATCTTCACTCCCTCCCAACCGCCCCCTGCTAGTTCTCTCCTCCTTATCTTCGTCTTTTTCTTCGTTGTTCATCCATGACATTGATAGCAGCAGTCCCTCGCCCACCCTCTGCATTTTTTTCCCCTTTTCAATCCCGTCCGCCTTATGACCAACCAGCGACCGCCCCTTCGTGAGGTGCCATTCCCGCACACACCGTTACTCGTAGTAATTGCGATAGACCCGCGTTCCTTCCCCACCTCGATCGGATTCTCTTTCGAACCCGTTCTCTATCGTTCCGTTCCGATCTCGTCCTGCCCTGTTGTGTCCTACCGTGTTATCTCGAATCATCTCCTCGGGTCGGATTTCCATCTAAAGCATTCCATCCTGACTCGTGCATTTTCTACACATCTTGTCTGTTCTCTTCTTGTTAAGTTCGTTCTCTTTTGGTTTCGTCCGTTCTCATCTCGTTCATTCTCATTTCGTTTGTTGTCTTCTAGTCTCGTCCTTTCTCTTCTCGCCTCATCCGTTCTCTTCTCGCCAATTTCATTCGCTTTTCGCCTCATCTATCCTCTTTTCGTCTCGTTCGTTCTCTCCTCGTATCATCTGTTCCTGTCTTGTCTCGCCATTCTCTTATCGTTCAGTCCTTTGTCCGTTTCGTCCATTGTCTTTTGTCTCGTCCTTTCTCTTCTCGAATTGTGTATTCTCTTCTTGTCTTTTCCATTCTCATCTCGTCTCGTCCATTCCATTAGCATGTAGTCCATTATCCGTTGCGCCCATTCTATTCTCGTCTCCTCCATTTTCTACACTCTCGTCCCGCGCTCCCGCCGTTCTCTCTGCCTCCTCCTCCCCCCAGCCCGGTGCCACGTCGCCGCCGCAATCCGATTAGGAAGCGCGCGGCGATCAGTGGCCCTAGGGCGAACCCCTGCGATCGGCTTGCGCGCGCTTCGATGCCCTTCGCGCCTAACCCGCCCTCTGCCCCGCCACGACATCAGTCGCTCAGGGCAACAACAGCCACTGCGAGGCCTCAGCGGAAGGTGGTTTTGCTCCGGCGGCGGCGCGTTTCCTATACCACCTACACACCTAGCCGTTAGCTGGAGACTGATTGGTTGATGCGTGATTCCTCGCGCGTCATCTGCTATGGCCATTAGTCCCGTGCATATTCTTATCGGGGGAGGTGGAGGTGATCTTGCCCCGTCGGCTGGCGAGGTCCGACGTTGACCTACGTCGGTTTGCAGAGATTTTCCTCGACCAGGTATCTCCCACCACGGGGGCACCGCCTCGGCCGGAACAAGCTCCAAGCTCCCGACCGGTCTTCCGGCACGTGTTTTAGTGTCGTGCATGTAAGTGTAAGTGTGTGTATAAGTGGTGAAGATAGAATAAGGAAGAGGAAGGAAAGATCGCGCGCGGTCCGTGGCTCGTTTGTTAGGGTACTGCTCCGGTATTCGCTTAGTGTCGATGGGAGAAACCTTGGAAAACTACCGATCATAGCAGCCGGCCAATAGAATTCTCCTTCAGACAGCGGCTGAACTCGACCCAGCTGACTAACTATTGTCGAAAATCCTGCCACCGTCGGGACTCGAAACCTATAACCTTCCGGTGAGAGGGACTGCAGTGACATCTGCTCATGGCCATGGCCACCTTAGCCGGTCTGTTAGCTGGTGTGCCTTACAACTTCCGTTACCGGTGACATGCGGTCTCAGATACCGCGGAATTCTTAACAGTAATTTTCGGTGTTTCATTTCATGTTGATAACAATTTTTTTCACATTGTCAATGGTATAATAAAAAATTAAGTTTGGAATTAATACGTAAAATGAAAATAATATAATTATTTTTTACTTGTCCAGTAAATTTCTTATTACACTTTGTTCCACACTTTTCTTCGCGATTCATTATGTAAGATTGAGTAGTTGGATTTGAAATGTTATTTATCACATTAAACAATTTTCATTTAAACATGATAAAGTAAGTTTTCACGAAACTTATCTATGAATAAAAGATGTCCCATGCATTATTCAACTGTATTTTTGAAGACTTTTGTATAACCATATACGTCCGTTTTTTTTTCGTAGAAATAGCTATCACTTGCCGAAAATGTTATCGTAATCATCTCATTTTTTCCTTTTTCTTTCTCCTTTTCTGCTGTTTCTTCCAATATTTCTACTTTCTATTTCGTATTTCTAGATCAAATATTCAAATCTTTCTACTAAAAATATTTCTATTTCATTATATCCTTCTTGCACTTTCTCTTCAGTATTCTTCAGTATAATTTTATAGTAATCGTCTATACCATTGTCAATACCATTGCAATTTCCATTAACAAGTGATTAACTATACTGCGAAAGTAGAACCCTCGAGAAACACATTTCAAGATTGACCAGCATGTTCACGTATACAATATTCGCTGTGGCAAGAGTTCCTCTACTGTTGATATGCGATATGAAGAACCTCTCTGATACTTCATCTTAACCTCAAAGTTGAACGGCTGTGGAACGAAAGTGGATCCGCTGTCCCTCGTATTGGTGTTTTTTATAAAGAGACATCTAAGAGTGTTGTTTAAAAGAGATGAAAGACACAACTACAAAAACTTGCTGCAACATGTCAGAAAGAAGGTACTTGCGTTTATTGTTTCTCAGCGGTTTCAGATGTCGCACGTGTTCAGTCAATGACTAGATCGAATTGAGCCGCCGCGGCGCGGCAGCTCTGTGAATGAAAATCCTGGCAGTTGACTGCTTTTGTTCGGGACTTTTCCGCGATTTTTCCGATTAATACCGGGTAAATGCCGGAGCAGGACCGTAACAAAAGGCCACAAAACGCGCGCGATCAATTCATCTGTGTCCCATCCTCTCCCCTTACTCCTACTTGCATTCACTCGCACTTCTCTATCTCGAATGTCGGCACCGGGAAAGGTATCCACTGAGGTCACTGCAGTGCCTCTGACGGGGAGGATCCAGCGGGGGAAGAACGCCCCCACCTCCGGTGATAAAACATGCACTACACTTACGTGAGGAACGATCATAGCCGTTGACGTGACTGGAAACACTGATTAATCGATTTGTCTTTCTCGCTCTCTACCTCGATTTCTCTGTCTGCCAGTCTGTCTGTCTCTCTCTTTCGCGCGTGCGCGCGCGCTCGTTCTTTCTCTAGCTCTCTATTTCGCTCCCGCACCATCCCCCTCGTCCTCATTCTCTCCTGCGCCGTGGGCGGTGGCGCCGAAGTGCATTGGAGCTGATGAGGAACCTCCTCCTAATTGGGCCGCGCCATGCAGCGCTGCCGACTGTGGAGCGATCTATTGGGGGCGCCGCTAATTCACTGTCATTACCTCTTTCAGGTCGACCGCTCCTTTTACTGCCTGCATGCCATAAAATCCTCATTTTTGAGCATAATTTAAAAGTTTATTTTGATCTTTTATACAAAAATAATATACTGTATCTAATGTATGTTACACTGTTTAAGACCGAAATATGGCTGATATTAGGAATGCCGAGTTCAATCCCACAGACAAACGTTATGAATAATCCTTTATGGATGAGGAACAACGGGTCAATTTGGACTTCATCCGGGGAATGTTCGTATACGCCACAGAGCGATGAATAAAGCAGAGCGATTGACTGATTGTGAGGTGTCATGAGTATTCACAAGGAGTATTTTGGCACAAAAAATCCTTTAAAAATATTGTTGTACAGACTCAAGGTTGTTTTGTTCGAAGTTGCAAATTTGAATTTACCGCACTTCGAAAATGAGGCTATGTAAGCCATACCTGCCAGCCATTCCTTCTAACTCCACTACAAAATCCTACGACACGTGCTGAAAGGGAATATAACACAGCTCACATTACAACAAGGAATACTGTTCAAAGGCAGTATGGAATATGGAAGAGGCGCTTTCCTGTTTTATCTGTAAAACTCTTGTCTACGCTGTAATTTACAAAAAGCGCTATTATAGTGGCCACTGGTGTATTGCATAATATTGCAATTGTTTGTCGAGCGGAAAACCCTCCAGGTGACCTTGAGGTAACAAGACTGCTACATCAGTTACAACTCACAAGAGAGCCTGATATTATAGATGATGAACCAGTGCATCCCATGCATTTAATGTATAGACATGATAATACAACCGGAAGACAAGCTTTGATAAATCAACACTTTTCTTATATTTTTTGTTGTAAAGTTGGGCATATGTAGTTAAGAAAAGAGTTGCCACTAAATACTATATCTATTTGTTTTTACTCAGGCATTTAAAATAATTTTTATATATTTAATAATAGGAAGGGGGTTGGACTAAGGGAGAATTATTTTGTGTCCACCATTAGATTTAAATTCATTTTTGTACTACGATACAAAAAATATTTTTTTTTATTTCTTAATTTATTCCCTTTTAATTAAAAATAATTCATATCATGCAATTAATGTAACAGTTCCAGAATTGGACAAAGTTTTAAATCGTTTGTGGACAAAAATAACACGCCCTGGTCGTTTCGAGAAGGTATAAACAAATGAAAAATATAAAATCAATAAATATTAGAAATTAAGAATTGCTTTATTCAAATAAATATAAACTCTAATAAAAATAAATCAACTTTTGTCAAAATTCTTGTTCATGTTTTCCCAGTATCGCAGTTGCTCAGCAGAAACTTTAAACTGGAGCCCAAAATATTGTTTTTCAATTTCCTCCACCTCCATAAATTTTTTATGTTCCTTCTCCCTCATTTTCAAATCTGTATCCAAATACTCAACCCTTTTGTTGCATACAGAATCTATAGGGTTCATTTTAGGCTGGTACGTGGGAAGCCTTCTTCGATGCCATGATTTAGGAGTGGTGATTACAGATGGTAGAGAGCCACTGGCACCGGCACTGCCATTTGCACTAATGCTACTGGCGCCGACACTGGCACTTGCATTTCCACTCGCACCACCAATTTGCACGTGTGCCAGTTCATCTGTTGCTGAACTGGTACCTGCGACCGGTGGTGAAGATACCAAAACTGGAGTTGCACCCATTGCAGCAATTGGTGTCAGTGAATTTCCTGCATGTACAACTGGTAGCTCCAGTTCTAAGCAGTCATTTACAGCAACTGCGTCACCGTGGAACTGTGCATCTGAGTCAAAGGCATTACACTCCGATGATGCACGAGGCCCAAGAATCCCCAAAACCCTCTCGTCAATGCCACTCAGATTTTGTGGGCAGGGCCCTCCTCCAGTTCTCATAGCTTTCCTTATCGGCTTTATTATTTATAGCCTTTCGTTTCGAGTTTTCATTGCAAGTCTTCAACTAGCCTTCCTCTCTCTTAGTAATCCCTGCAATGTCAAATTTCGGGCATGAATAACATATAATAATAAAAATATATTACGTAAATAGTACAGTACTGGAAACAAAAATTAATCGGGGCCGTCTGCGGCTAAGTTCAGCTTTTGCACGGCTTGAACAGCCCTTGCCATGACGAAACGTCGCAGGCGGAGCCTCACAAACCATCGTAGCCAATCTCAACGCAAGGGGAAAGTGCTCTAACAAAATTACGTCGTAGAAAATGGCGGACGTCGCTTGTTCAGATAAGGAAGTATTTTAAAATAAAAATACATGGAAGAAACCACTTGTATGAAAATGAAAGTAAATCCATTAAAATATATATGAACACATAGCACTTAACCACTGTTAACACAATTCTTTTCGAAGAAATTACATTGATATCAGGTAAAATAACACTAATTTTAGAAAAATTACTTTCTTATACACATTTTAATTCCAATATTATTGTCCATACACAATTTATAAACTTTATCAAAATACCAGTTTACTACAGAATTTTGCGATAGGAAAAACGATAATAATTGAATATTTGCAATTGTGCAAAAATGCAAATACTGTATTTCTCGAATCGTTAGAGGACTTCTAGGTAACCATTTCAATAAAAGACAGGAAAATTCGAAGACCAAGTGTATATTTATGATTAAAGTAACAATTAAACTAGATATTAAGCAATTAATTTGCATCTCAAGTCAAAATTTTTATTTTGTGATCATCAAATCAGGGAAAATTGGGGACACTCCCCGGTAGGAATAGCGCACATTTCGGAATTGTTTATAAAATTGTTAATTGCTGCAAAATTGTTAATTAGCAGTTTTCGGTTCTGGGACATCAAAAAACTCATCCCACTTCAGAATGGCAAAATTTGGTAATTAATAAATTTTATTAGAAGAATGAAGTGTTAGTAGTGTAAAAGTTGTAATATATTACGTAACCGTTACTAATAAAACAAGAAAATAACACCGTCTTTTCTATTGTTTGTTTTGGTAGTTAAATGAACAGAAAGTGAATAACTGTGTCAATGGTAGGTGTGTTTTTCAATCAAATATTTTTGAGAATCCAGTGATTACCAGTTCCAGTGCACTGGAACTCTTTATTTTCCGACAGAGAGCTGTAACCGCTATCCACGCTATGCCGTTTGCTATCTTTGCTCGGAAGCGTACCGATCAAGTGGCAACAGCTCAAGATTTGGCAACAAGGCATTGGTCCCAGGAGGCCTGTGGCCGCTACTTGGCTTTTTAACACGAGGATGGTTTCTTCATTGTAGGGAAGAAAGTGAGAGGGAATTATGTGAGCTTATTGCACTCGTTTGTCATAAATCATGTGCGACTGCGCCATGTGTCTGCGTGAATTTTGACACTTGCTAAACACGTTATGAACGTATGTTAGCACGGCGTTTAAAAAATATATTCTTTAATGCTTCTGTGCGAAATTGGTTGTATTTTCATCTGTACGAGAATTCGTAAACGTGTTTTAAATTAAAGATTTCACAAAACAATATGAATATAGTCATCCATTTTTAACATGAATAAGGTAATATATTTACCTAACAGAAACTTGAATTATGAAGACAGAATATTAACAAAAGAATTGGGATCCCTTAGACCAGACTTGTGCATTAATCAAGTGTCCAGTAATGAAAGTAGTCTCGCGACAGCAACCGACCGGTTCACATCATGCTCCACTCCGCTCTACTTTTGGTAGTGACAGTGAGTCTAGGGGTGTGTACTTTCGTTGCGAATGTGAGAAGTAACTTCTAATATAAACAACAGTGAATTAAAATCTCATTATCATTAATTAATTTCTCAGTGTGAGTGAAGTGTGTTAGTGGTTGGTGTCGCTTTCGATCTGGGTGAAGACTCCAGCCCCGGCTCGGTAACGGGGTCGCAAGATGGAGCAAGGACAGCCGTGCAACGAAAACGACCTCGTGCATCTGGCTGAATACCTTCAACAACAACGACATCAGTTAAATGAGCAATATCAGCGGCAAATAGAAAAATTGCAGCAGGAGCTCCATGAATCCCAGCTTAAGTTACAACGCTTTGAACAATTGATGCAATATTCCACCACTCATTCACCACAAGTTTGGGATACCGAAATGCTACAACCACCTGGCACGGAGCGTTACAAAGCGCTGAAAACAACACTGAAGAATTACAACAAGTAAACGGTATGACTGGAAATACCCCTCAAACAAAACCGCCACCTATATTTATCCCAAATGTCATAAATGTGCCCTCGTTCACACAATCTCTACGAGAAGGCATCGAAGAAAATACATTTACGTACAAAATGTATAACAATGAAGTGAAAGTCAACCCAGAGACAATAGAAAGCTACAGAGCAATCATTAAATTCTTAAATGAAAAAAGGCAATGTACCACACGTATCAATTAAAAAAAGAGAGAGCATTTCGTGTAGTCCTCAGGCATGTACATCCATCTGTTGAAACAGAGAGCATTAAAAATGAACTAGAGGAATTAGGTCATCAAGTCAGAAATATTCACAACATTCGTCAGAGAGTGACAAAAAACCCAACATGCCTTTTCTATGTTGACTTAGAACCACAACGGAACAATGCATATATCTACAAAACTACTAAACTAATGCACGCCCAAGTCAAATTCGAACCACCGTATAAAAAAAAAGAAATTGTGCAATGCTACAGATGCCAACAGTACAACCACAGTCGTGCATACTGCAAACGACGTCCCAGATGTGTGAAGTGTGGAGAAGAACATCTCACTGAAATGTGCAAGAAAGACATCCATACAAAACCAAAATGTGCACTTTGCGACGAGTGTCATGCAGCAAACTACAAAGGCTGTAGGGTCTACAAAGAACTTATCAAAAGATCGTACCCAACAAGTGATCCACGGAAAATCCACAGAAGTAATACTATATAAGGTCAATATAAGCCAGATATGGATGAATACCCTGATTTAAAAACTTACCCAGAAAGCAACTTGGAAACCTCACGTATTTATACTCGCACCCGAATAAAAAATCCTCAATCGTACGCCCGCGCAGTAACCAACCAACCAGCAGACATCGGAAATGTAATACAAGAATCATTTTCAAGATTTGAAAAAATACTAAAACAACAAGCAGAGCAGATAAGTTCAGTTCTAAATTTACTCACGATTCTTATCTCTAAAATAAATTGAATCTTTACAAGTCATCATGGCATTACAAGTTAGCAACATGGAATGTAAATGGCCTCTTACAGCACAAACAAGAATTAATTTTATTTCTACAGAATTATAAAATTGACATCTTGCTAATTAGCGAAACTCATTTTACCAAGAGGTCGTATTTCTCAATTCCCGGATATGTGACCTATAATACACAACACCCGGATGGCACTGCTCACGGAGGGACTGCCATTATTATACGGAACAATATTAAACATCATGAGCTAAAAGAATACAACTATGAATACATACAGGCAACTTCTGTCCAACTTCAAGATCTATGCGGGCCAATCAACTTAACAGCAGTATACTGTCCACCTAGGCATAATGTATCAGAGGCAATGTATGAAGCATTCTTCAACAATGTTGGATCAAGATTCATTGTTGGTGGCGAGTACAATGCAAAACATGTGCATTGGGGCTCAAGACTAAATACACCAAAAGGAAGACGCCTGTATAACTGTGTTCTTAGAAATAATCTTACCGTAGTGTCTACTGGAGAACTGACTTACTGGCCCACTGACAGAAGCAAAATACTGGACCTTCTGGATTTCTACATTACTAAAGGTATTTCACTAGACAAAATCTGTATAGAACCAAATCACGTGTCGTCAGATCACTCCCCTGTAATTCTGACCATAAACTTAAAAGTGTTACATCGTCCCTCGCCGCCAAGACTCTACAACAAATTCACAGACTGGAACCAATTTCGTGAAATTTTGGATAGCATTTCACTAGCAAATGTGCCTCTGAGAAACTCAGAAGATATTGAAGAAGCCACTGAATACTTGACAAAATGTATTCAACACGCCGCTTGGGATTCAACACCTCAAACTGTTCGAAGCAAGCAATCGACAATACCTATAGACGTTAGAGAAAAAATCAGAGAGAAACAGCGATTACGACGTATCTGGATGACAACCAGGCACCCTGATGACAGAGTCAATCTAAACAGAGCCTCCAGGCAGCTGAAGCAGCTATTGATACGACATCGAAATGAATCTTTTGCACAATATGTACAGTCACTAACAGCAACCGCAGCGACAAATTATTCGATCTGGAGAGCTACTAAGAAAAATAAACGTCCACAAATTCAAATACCTCCAATAAGAAAGAAAGATGGAACTTGGGCAAGAAGTGCAACAGAGAAGATTGAACGACTTGCATAACATTTATCTTCGGTATTTGAACCAATAACTCCACGGAACAATGCAGAGGAGGAAGAAGTGCTTCGATATAAAGACGCTCCTTGTCTATTATCACTTCCAATACAATCTTTTTCCACCAATGAAGTTAGAACAACTATTCTGCGCTTTATAAATCCAAATAAAAGCCCAGGTTATGATCTAATCATAGGCAAAGTCTTGCAGGAATTATCACTGACTGTTATAGAATTTATCACCTCGCTTTTCAATGCAATTCTCCGATGCAATCATTTCCCAGGACAATGGAAGATAGCTCAGATCATAGCAATACCAAAACCAGGCAAATCACCCAACGATGTAGCATCTTATTGCCCAATAAGCTTGATTCCAATTTTATCAAAGGTTTTTGAAAAAAATCCTACTCCAACGTTTAAAGCCTCTACTTCAAGAGATAATCCCAGAACATCAGTTTGGATTTAGAGACCAATACTCAACAGTAGAACAAGTGCACAGAGTTGTTGAAGTTATTTCTCAATGCCTCGAAAGAAAAACCTACTGGGCAGCAGTGTTTCTTGACATACAACAAGCATTCGACAAAGTGTGACACGAGGGACTTCTGTATAAAACTAAATCCACTTTGCCCCATCCGTATTACCTTTTGATGAAATCATACCTATCTAATCGCTACTTCCAGATTAAACAAGAAGAATTATCATCCTTCCATCTTATTAAATCAGGAGTCCCTCAAGGCAGTGCATTTGGTCCCACTTTATACCTTACTATCTGAAATACCCGGCGTTGCTCGGGCATTTATTACAGTAAATTATTATACAGGAAGAGGAATTCAATATTTTCATGCCCTGCGGCGGGACGTACCTCTATCTCTTCCATTGTATCCCTTCTCCGCCCTACTCCCTGCCATGCTCTGCCAGGTCACACCACGCTGTCTTCTCTTGACCCCCATTCGGAAATTTCCGGATTACCTCGCTCACTTTTCCACAAATAATTACATTTATCTTATTTAAAGTTCCAGATTTTAAACATTCACTTCATAACTAAAAGCAATAAACAAATCTAAAGTGCAAAATAAAATACTTGTAGACTCACATATATAATTTTTGTGCACATATTGTATACACATTGTATACATTGTATACACATGTGGAACATACACGTATTTTCCATTTTACCATTTTGAACCTAAGAACTGTGTAAATAGTCAAACTGAGAGTCGTAATGAACAGCTGTCCAACTACTTAGAGAATTATTCACATTTCTCCCCTTCTTGCAGTATTATTTTCAATGGGGTGAGTGAGTAGTTCAGCAAGTCGATCTTTCCTCTGAGTAGCCGATTCAAAATTTTAGTAGACTACCCATCTCTTGGCATTTGTAAACTGTTTTGACAATTATGACACTCGTTTCGTCAAACAATTCAGTTATCACAAATATCTTTAAAAGAAGACGTTGTTTAGATTGTATAAGATATCTATATATTGTACATTGTACATTGCTGTATATTCTGTACTGTAAATTATTGTACTTTTTATTTTCTCAACCTACCTCAATTATTAAACACTTTCAAAATCACAATGATTTCTTGTCACTTTGTATATAACACGGACAGAGAGCAATGCCTGAACATTGACATTCTTTACCACTTCAGTTACGGCTTTCTTTCAAATGTTCACACAGGGACATTACATAACCTTATTCAAACTCCAATGAATTTCGTAATAATTCTGGACATTGATGAAATCAGTAGTAGATCTCAGACGTCATCCTCTGGTGGCGCGCAGCTAAACTATTGGCATTGATGCACTCTTGAATCTGTGTTGTAAAGCTAGGCGAAAAATGTCCAGAAAAGTAATTAGTTTGAAACTATATTACTGTTTATGTTTGTAAATCATAGCCTATAGTACTCCAGACCTTTAAAGGATGCTAGCACAAAAGTTTCATCGGCATTGGTTCTCTAGATTCAGAGATTACCGCGTTGGAAGACAACGCACTTCTGTCTTTATATATTAGTATAGATATAGATATACACATATGATCTGCCTATGAATGCAAATACTACTTCGGCGACTTTTGCGGACGACACAGCAATTATTGCAGTGCACGAAGACCCACAACAAGCTTCATTAAATCTGCAAGAACACCTGAACCAACTAGAGCACTGGCTACAAAGATGGCAAATACAAGCGAACGCCTCCAAATCTAAAAACATCATATTTACCCTTTACCAAAAAAGGGTGTCCTAAAGTCCAGTTAAACAATGTTGAGCTAGCACAAGTATCCTTTGTTAAATACTTAGGATTTCACATGGACAAAAGGTTAACATGGAGGAATCACATATTCGCAAAGAAGAAAGAAGCAAAAATCAGATTCTCCCAATTACCATGGACCATCAACCGCCACTCAAGCCTTTCCTTAAATAATAAAGTACTTCTCTATAAGGCAATCATCAGGCTAATTTGGAGCCACGGAATTCAACTATGGGGATCTGCCAGCAAATCGAACATAGAGATACTTAGAAGGTTCGAGTCAAAATGTATTCGAAGATTAGCCAATGCACCATGGTACGTGACAAATGACACACTACATCGAGACCTTAAGATACCAACAATATATGTAGAAATCACCCATCGTAGCACTACCTACCAAGAACGGTTAAACAAACATCCAAATCCATCAGCCATAAATTTACTGGACAATAGTGAGGAAGAACACCGACTCAAAAGATATCATTTATGAAACTGCCCTTCCGTTTCGAACAACCTTCCTGAAGAAGATTTCTAGTTTATAGTTTCTAATTGCTATCATAATTATCACATTTACTGAATGTTTGACTAAAACAGATTGTAAATAAACGAAAAAAAGTAATGAAAGTAGGTCGGACATTTAAGCGGTAAATATTCTATATTTGGTGTCCTCCCTGGTTACTAATCTCGTCACTCTGGAGATTAGATCACAGCTACCGTAAAACACTAAGAAAGCAAATTCATTCATTTCTTAAATTCCCTGACATTCACTGATCTGGGATTAAAAAATAAAAAATACAGTTTGTCTAATAAAAATTATACAAACACTTCATTGAACCAAAGAACTTCTTTACCCTGTGATAAGTTAAAGCCCTGATGAGTCCCAACGAAAAAAGTACGTCTTAATCCATTTATCGAGTGCTTTATGATAACAAATGAAGCTGAATTCTAATGGTGTCTTTTAAAATATTTTGATATTTCGATAGCAAGAAAGTCGTCAAATTATGACATTAAGCGACTGTGTTGTGAAATATTAATTTTTTCCCACTTCCCAGGCAATATTCTGCGTCCGTTTATTTTCTGACTCCCAATTTACAATTAGCGAAAGCGTACCTCTGCATCTCCGTCCTGATAAACTGAATCATTTTCTTGAGAAACTTCAATAAAATATTTCAATACTCTTTAATTTTTTTAAACTTAATTTAATTACTTAAGTTAATTAAATTCATTCACATTTAACTTTGTAATTATTAAGGAATTACATGAATTCAAGTGGATTGCTAAGGCTGTATTAGTATTTTTTGATATTTTGGAATTAAATGAAAATAGTTCCCGCATTGGTATTGAACTAATTCTCCATTTCATTGAATTCTTTCAAATTAGTAAATAGCACTAGTTCTTACGGTAAGACACCATTTTTTTCAATTCCTCTAATACGATAAAATATTTACAAACTTTTTTCTGATACTTCTAATCACTTAGAAATTGTATTCTAAAACATGTAAAAAACCGACAATAATATCAACGTATAAACCCGTTTTTATATATTTATATTATTAGACTTGAGATTTGAAATTAAAAGTGTAATTTTTCCTCTAGCAGCCGTCGACACTGTCGCTTTTGGGGAATGTGTCCTTCGCGACCTTTCCCCTGTTCTCGCAAAAGTGCCGGCGCAGAGAAGGCAACCTTGCCGAAATGCGACAGCTGCAGCGGTTGCTAACAGGAAATCTCGTACATTTACATTAAAATCACATGTCTGAAAGTATAATTTTATACTCAAAATACTATCACAACATGAACGTATGTTATATCACTGCATTCGTCTATTTATGATTATCTATCGCTAGTGAAAAAATACATTATTCCATTTAAAAACACAAAGATAATTAAATTTCTCGAAATCTAAAAATATTTCGATTTATATCTCTATCACACATTACTTCCCCCATGATTTCGCATTGTTAAGCGAAAACTACACTTCGATATCGGGAACCGTTTAGAAGTTGAGGTGGCCCGTAGTTGGTGGGACTCTATAATATTCTCAGAAAATTCTCATTACGAATATTTCTATTTTCTAATTAATAAGCGCTTTTTACAACAGTTATTATGTTTTATTTAATAGAAACCTCACGAAAACATTCTTCCCTTCCGTAATTCAATTACCTATATCCCAGGAATTGTTCAGCACTTAAATTTCCTTCGTTACCCGCTGCGGCGACGATTTTGAGTGGCAACGCCCGAAAGGAATAATAGGAACACAAACACCCATGCGGGCAAAACTGGCCGCCCTTGCTATAGATGTTGCTAGGATATTATTTGATTGACAGTCACAACTATTACGATCGCGACATTTTATAATCTTTTATTTTAGTCATCAATATTCCCTTCGAGATTTTGGAATTTTTTCCCTGAAGTTGGCATATTGTCAGTCCACTCATAATGCAGGAATTCTTCAGCTCTCCGATCGCAAGAAGACCTGACTTGAACCGTGAGTTCGAAACCGCAATCTCACTCAAATCAAGAAAAACATTGGCATCAGTTAAACGCCATTCGTAAAATACATTAACAAAATTATATAAGAAACAGAAAAGTGATTAAATGCAAACAAAATGAAAAGCGAAAAACTGAATTAAAACTAATAGTGATAACAGGACGCACTTTTTGGTAATCGCAATATTATAATACTTCATGAAGCCCGCAGAAGAGTCTCCAATCCCCAAAAGTTTTGTCCACTCTAAGAATCGAACTCACTTAGAACCAGAGAGTTGTTACCATGTCCACTACACTATTATCTCCCCAAGAATCCCATTCAAAAAACGTTGGACTGATTAACGCATGCTCATGCACGAGAATGAAGTTTGTTTAAAAGTTTACGTGCGGCCTCACAGTCCGTAGTGTCTACTAATGTTTGAAAGTAGGGTACGACTACTATAAGTTTGAGATGGTCTGTTGGAATTTACGTGTTTCGGGAACTACTGTAAGAACAGAACATTTCAAGAGTTCAATTCAATAACACGGCGACTCGAGCAAGTGACCTCTCTGAGGGTCATTTCCAAACATAGGCGCGTGAGGGATGTTATGTCCTTGCCTTCAATGGAAATGGAAACAACGTTAATTAATGTAAGGAAGTATATGAATTTGGAATATATGCACTAAAAAGAACTTTTTCATCGCAAAATTGCTTTGTCATTAAAATTAACTTGTGTATACTGTTTCGTTCCATGTCTTACTTCTATATTTAAAAGTGTGTAGCATTACAATGTATACAAAACTATTGTTCCCTTGTTATATTGCATTTAAATTATTTTCCACAATTTCATACACGACAAGAACGTGTTCCCACAAGAGGGAGTAACGAAGCATTCTCCAGGGAAGGGAAGTGTTATTGGATTGGTGCCACATTCTCCAGACTCCGCCTCATGCCTTTTAAGACGAGAGAGAGGAAAACTTCCGAGAATAGCCCACTTGAATTACTAGAAGAGCCAATGATAAGCGTTGCTTGCCTTAGAGTTGAGAATTGCTCCAGCACGGTGTCAAATATACATTTTTACTCTTTAAATTATTAGTAAATGAGACATTATTGACTTCCTCTATTGATCTGTTCATTACAGGTAAATAATGTATAGTTCTATTTGAAAATTCACATGTGTTTCAATTTCACCAAAATTAAAAATAAAACACAATATATCTGCTGCCTAAAACTTGCCTCCTGGAATAAATATGAAAATGATCTATCGTGCCATCGATCTGTTCAAAAGCATTTTGCAAAATAATTTGTTGATAATCAATTTCTTCGCTAGACGATAAACATATTGGCATACACTTTGCACCACTGAATAGAATGCACACAAACACAAAGAACTCCTCACATTTGCAGGACAACATTTAGTCTCGGCGTTTTGAAATTTGCAAGAAAATATATTTATTACACAAGACTAATCAAAATAACTTCTGTTTCAACATTTAATGAAGAATAGAAATTAAATTTCGAAAGTTAAAACACAGCTCCTGAACAACAATTTTTCACCGATGTCGTAAGTCAGAAATCGTTATTACAATTTAAACAGCGGAAAGCAAGACACTGCAAAACTGTTTGAATTTTATACTTGACTGCCAAGAGCGAATTAATTCTTTGGAAACAAATGAGGGTTGGCATCGGATGCTAAGATCCTATAAACAATTGCGTATCTCGAAAACGAAAGGCGAAAGCTCCGGTTGGATTGCGGAATTTTGCACCTTGTGTAAAGGGAATTGAGATGAGAGAATAAAAATGTATTGCAAAATTTTGTAAAATAATAAACAATTTCCAATTTTTGCAATTCTAAAGTGGGATGGGTTCTCTGATGTCCCAGAACCGAAAACTGCAAATTAACAAGTTTGCAGCAATTAACAATTCTATAAACAATTCCGAAATGTGCGCTATTCCTACCGGGAAGTGTCCCCAAATCGTCCCTGAGTTGAATATAGCAAAATTACAGTTTTGACAAGAGATGCAAATTGATTGCTTAATATCTAGTTTAATTTTTACTTTAATGATAAATATACAGTTGGTCTTGGAATTTTACTGTCTTTTATTAAAATGGTTCCATAGAAGTCCTCTATCGATTCGAGAAAGTCAGTAATTTTGAAATTTTTGCAAATTTAATAAACATGAACAATTGAAAATATGCAAATATAATCGTTTTTCTTCCCGAAAAATCTGTAGTAAACTGGACGTTTGATAAAGTTAGTGAATTGTGTATGGACAATAGTATTGGAATTAAAATGTGTATAAGAAATTAATTGGTCTAACATCAGTGTTATATATCTAATATCAATGTAATTTGTTCAAAACGAATTGTGTTAACAGTGGTTAAGTGCTATGTGTTAATGTATATTTCAATGAATTTACTTTCATGTTCATACAAGTGTTTCTTCCATGTATTTTGTATTTGAAAATATTTCCACATCTGAACTAGCGGCGCTCGCCATTTTCTATGACGTAATTTTGTTAGGACACTCC
Organism: Teleogryllus occipitalis; assembly: GCA_011170035.1. Taxonomy (NCBI): domain Eukaryota; kingdom Metazoa; phylum Arthropoda; class Insecta; order Orthoptera; family Gryllidae; genus Teleogryllus; species Teleogryllus occipitalis. The sequence goes on along the minus strand of BLKR01002986.1, from coordinate 47,191 downwards.
CCCTGCGTTGAGATTGGCTACGATGGTTTGTGAGGCTATGCCTGCGTTGTTTCATCATGACGAGGGCTGCCCAAAAACTGAACTTAGCCACAGACGGCCCCGAACAAATTTTGTTTCCAGTACTGTACACAAATATTGTAATGGACCACATGCTGTTCAGGTTAAGTTTCAATTATTATGAAATTGTATAAACATGTATAATGAAAGAGCTATTTGACATATAACTTCCAATTGTATTAATAGAGAACACGTAAATAAAATATTACCTGGTGCTTTATAGAATTCTTTTTCTATTTCCGCGCATGCCGCATTCTTTTGTTGGACGGAGACTCCGTCCATTCTTTTATTTTCCACAATACTGTGGTATTTTTCCACCAACTCTAGTAAAATATTTAACTCATACTTTGAGAAGTTGGCTGATCTCTGCCTTTTTCTTGGAGGATCCATTTTCTTCACGAAATACAATCCACAATCAGTACGTACTCCGCGTGGGTCGTGTGGCTCCAATGTTTTGTAAGTAAATCTTGGTTAAACTCGCGCGAGGAACGTCAAAGAGTATCTATAATCGAACGACTGAAGTTCTGTAAAGAAATTGATTCGTAAACTAAAAACCACCGTTTTTATGATTGTTAGCTAAATGCCACTACTTAACAACCGTTACTGATGGTGCATCTGTTTTCTCAGTGTATAACCATTAAAGTACGTTGTTTCTTATGAACATTTTAACTTCAGAGTCCATTTTGCCATTGCTGTCTTACCTGCTTAATTGAACTTAACAGTTGCATATTTTATATTTGAAGTGTCTGCCAGAACTTCCGTGAGGCAAGGGGCGGTCAAAGGGAATCGGAGCATAAATCAGATAAAGAAAATTAAGAAAAGAATGCATATGAACAGACAAGAAGGTTCTTGGGCTCAAAAAATGCAATTTTGTTTTTTTACACCATAAAATTCTTTGAACTTTTCTGAACAAGGTAGTATATTTTGTTTTTTGATTTCGACATTTTAAGCCTTTTAAATGGGCATTTAAATACCTGCGCCATGTTGATTTAAATGCCACTCGGGGCAACACTATTTGCTTCTTTTGCCCTTTTCCGGTAAGTTAATTTTTTAAAACTTAGGTGCAATTTTCTCTTAAATGAAACAACATATTCACATGATTTTTTTACATTAGTTTGTCAATTTGAGTTCTAGGTAACAGGCTAAAAAAATTGATAATTTTGCAATTTTGAATAACAATATTAAATTAAAATAATGGAAAAAACAAGTGTATAAAAAAACTAAAATTTTACAATTTTTTTCTGTAATATTATATCAAAAAACAAAATAAATTTTAGCCTGTTATCTCAAATAGAATCAGTACTTTCATTACAAAAAACAAGAAGTTTCTACTGCTAACAGTTTCTGTAAAAATGGTACAGAAGTATGATATTGTTTATCCAAAGTTAAATTGTCAATGTATATTTGTTTTAGGCTTATGTCAAAACAATCTTTTGTAGACCACTGAAAAAAATACATAATGATCAGAAAATGGGTAATTTCAAAGTATCCAAATTTCAAGTTCTTATCTTTATGCAATCAAAAGTTATAATAGTTTGAAATGGAGCAAAAATTGTACCAAAAGTAGGCCCAAAACGTTCCGTCTGTCCTTAATGTGTAATTGATGTTTAGCTGACAAATAAACTGAAAAAATTTGCAGAACACTTGATAAAGTGTATTTCCTTATTTTTTAATACAAAAATAAGAACTACCAAAACTTCGATTAACTTAGTTTGCTCTCTTGGCGACTTTGGCCCGAACAATGGAATTATGGATATGTGAAAATTATTGTAGCTTTTTATTATTACATTTATAATTCAAAAATAAAATATCAACAAGTAAAAACATCGAGCTCAAAACATCGATGTAAAAAACATCGGCTGTAATACATCTATGTTTGTACAAAACTATGAATGTTTTGAAAAGATCGACATTGATGTCCCATCCCTACTCGCTCGTTCCCATCTCAACGTGAGCCACCGTTGCCTGCGTTGACCGCGCCGCCCCCGCCTCCGCCGCCGTCGCCAGCGTCATCGCCGCTGACATCTCCACTGACCGGTTTTCGACTTCGCAGCCACGAAGATAAACAGCTTTTCTCTGTTACGACACGATCTTCGCCCTTCCCCGGCGTATTTTGGAATGCCATTCCCGTGAGGCAGAAAACCTCTGTCACTTGTTCTGGCGTCACAACAACCCTGCGGTCTCGCTGAATAATCTTCGTTGAATGTCAATATTCGTTTTCCCGTAGTTGCTGAGTTTCCATAGTTGATGAAATACGAAGAAATATACTGAATTCCAAATTTAAGAGAGATATAAATTGGCGTGTCAGATATTTAAGTACAAGATTCAAGCTAATTTTGTGAACGGAAGTAGTAAAACCGTCTAGTGAAAAAGGGAACTTTCACCTACAACTTCAATTGTTTCTGATTGCTTAAAAAAACATAAAGCGAGTTGATATTGATTACAAGAATCTAGAAAGACTGATTTTCAGAATGATTTATATTCATTGCTAATCTTAATATCATAATTATTGATGAACGTTCAAAGTACACTTAATTTGGTTTAATTTCACATTGTTCTTCTCTAAATATTATTAATAATACTATTGATATTATTTCTCTCACTATAACACATTCTCTTGTTTATGAAAAATTTGAAACTTTTTTTCAAGAAAATGTAAATAATACAGATAGCGGAAATAAAGTATTTAGTGGAACGTTCGAGGACAGTTGATAACTATGCAAATTGCATAACAGGGCGATACCGGAAGAATGAAGTTAGAGACAACATGGCCAAGAGAGAGGGAACGCGCCAGACATCATAGAAAAATAATTTCGATCAGTTTAAGATAGAATCAGGAACGAACGAACGAACGTCTCTAGTTTGTAGTACAGGGGATGACTCTACCTCGTTCTGAGGTGCTCTGATAACATGTTTTGAAATTCGTGTTTGTTCCTGAGTTCATCTGTCTTCTTGAGGCGGCGGGGGATTCCCGCAGGAGGCAAGGGGAGGCGCCCTAGCGGCGCATTCCGACCGGAAGGGGAGCGGACACGTGACACGGCCACACGCGCTCCCCGCTCCTCGCTCCCCGCTCCCCGCTTCTCAGCCAGGCTTTGCGATCACGGTTCCCCGCTCCCGGATCCCAGCTTCCGGTTCTCCGCACCCGGTTCCCCAACCCGGTTCCCCGACCCGGTTCCCCGACCCGGTTCCCCGACCCGGTTCCCCGACCCGGTTCCCCGACCCGGTTCCCCGACCCGGTTCCCCGACCCCGGTTCCCTCCTCACCCTCCCCACTCCCGGTTCCCCACTCCCGGTTCCCCACTCCCGGTTCCCCACTCCCGGCTCCCACTCCCGGTTCCCCACTCCCGGTTCCCACTGCCGGTTCTCTACTCCCGGTTCCCCACTCCCGGTTCCCCACTCCCAGTTTCCCACTCCCGGTTCCCCACTCCCGGTTCCCCACTCCCGGTTCCCCACTCCCCGGTTCCCCACTCCCGGTTCCCACTCCTGGTTCCCCACTCCCGGTTCCCCACTCCCGGTTCCCCACTCCCGGTTCCCCACTCCCGGTTCCCCACTCCCGGTTCCCCACTCCCGGTTCCCCACTCCCAGTTCCCCACTCCCGGTTCCCCACTCCCGGTTCCCCACTCCCGGTTCCCTGCACCCGGTACCCCGCTCCCAACTCCCCGTTGCCAGCTCCTAGGTCCCCACTCCAACACCCCACCTCTCCGCCCCAGGGTTCCCGTACTGGGCTTCCTACACCCGTCTCCGCACTCCTGCCTTCCCACTCGAGCCTTCTCATTCCACCTTCACCCTGCCGCCTGTGCCCTCCCACCTTCGCACTTCCCATTCCCATGTCCCGCTCCTGGATTGTAGCTACCCGCTGTTGCTCGTTTATTGTTCGCTCGTGACCCCGCTCCACACGCATACCAGTCTTCTACCCGCCAGCTGCCCGTTCACCACTCCCATTCGTTCTCCAGATTCCCTCTCCCCTTCCATCTCCTTCCGCCCAATGAGCTCTCCTTAATGATCCCACTCCCTCCACCCCACCCGCTCTCCACCAAACACGTTTACTCTCTCCTCACTTCCTGACGGAAGGAGGAGGAAGGCGAGGTCACGCGGAGATAAATGTTCCGTTCTGCTGCGATCGGCTCTTTTCCCCCGCACTGGACGCGTGTGAGAGAGTTGCTGTTGATAACATGTTTCAATACGTAGAAATTCAGACGTACGCCTTGACAGCTACACGGTAAAAGTAGGTCCTCTTCGCCGACAGCCTGACCCGACATCTCAGATCTAATTGATTCATTGCCGTAAATTGAGTGAGCGGAGCCTACCTGTTAGAATGAACTGCCTGAGATGTAGCTTGATAATTCTATTACCAAAACGGTTGGTAATTTCATTTTGTCCATTGTGATATTGTTTTATAGAGTCCGTGTCCATGTATTCAGATATTTAAAATTACAAGAACAGTAATTTCTCAAAATGGGTTTTCTTCACGCATTCATAACACGAAATTAATGTACGGTAATAGTTTCAGTATTTTCCCCATAATCCAATCTACTCTTAGAAGATTAGAAAGTTCGTATTTTTTAAAGGTTCGTTTGGAATAATTTAAATATACAATAAATTACAAATTTCGCAAATTGCAAAAATGTTTGGTTTCACCGCATATGTAAGCAGTGTATTATGACTAAGCATACTACTTCAATGAGTTAAAATTTAGGAGATATTAGAAGATAACTTCTAAAATTAATGTTAAAAGAATTAATATTAGAGTGAATAATCATTAGTAGATTGAATATCGAAAATGCTGCTTTTTAATCCTCTAGTCAGTTGTCCAGAAGGCGTTGGAATTCAAGACTTCCCATCCGTCTGCAGGAAATGATTAAAAACACAGGCACACCAAATAAACTAGTGGTGCTAGTGTTTCTTGTAGTAAAGTTTTCTCATTTCCTTGGTGTGGATTGGCTTTACGGACTCGCCGTATCCTCTTGCCGGCGGTCATTTATCGCCCTCAAAGTACATTTTTTGATATTTTCCCAATTTTTCTGTCCTAATTGGAGATCCGAAATATTACGTTAAGAAAATTAAAGAAGAATAAAACCACATCCTAGATGACAATTTCATTGAAAAACTTAGAGTCGTTTTTAAGAAAATGGCGTTTAAGCGTTATTGTAAATGCAAAATATGAAGTTCTTTTCACAGGAATCTATGGAGTTTTGAAAAACTTCATTTGGCGACATTTAAAGCACATCTACTCACAAATGAAATAATGAATACAAATTGCTGAAAATGTCCATATTCACAGTGCGAGAGATATTTTAAAAAAATTACATTTGTGTATTTTTTGAAAAACCAAAAGAATACACTGAAATGAACTTTAAGTCATTTTAAACAGTGCAATTAGCACTATTCGTTGGAAAAGTTTGAAGAAAAAATTTGGGGCCATTTTTTATAAAATAGCTTTGACGCGTTTCTGAAACTGAGGAATTTTGAGCTCATTTTCACACAAAAAGTAAGGTTTTCGATAAATTTTATATGACATTATTTAAATCATATGTACACATACTTACAATAATGTGAACAAATTGCCACTAATGTAAATATGAGCGACGTGAGAGACAAGACAAAAAAATGACATTTATGTTACTTTTGAAAAAACAAAACAACAGAGCAATATGGCTTTTATGTCATCTTGTAGAGTGAACTAAGCACTATCCCCATCAAAAGTTTGAAGAAGAAATGTGGAGCCGTTTTTGAGAAAATCTTGTTTTTGTATTATTTTTAATTGCACATATTGCCCGCCATATTGCGAGAAAACTCCTAAAATTTTCAAAAGAATGTGCATGACCTCAATGATAGGACTAATTATGGACAACAAATTTCATTTGAAGGAAAAATCTTTATCTTCAATTTTGTAGTTGTAGGAAGACGCCGAAAAAAGTCAAACTTTTGCAATTTTCGAAAATTCAGAGTAAATAGTGAAAATATGACGTATGCCACCTTTATAAGTGTATTTTACTCTATTCTTTCAAGAAATTTAAATAAAATAATTCGAGCCATTTTTGAGAAATTTTGAAAATGTCCGGTGGGCTTCGCGTTAAGTACCCCCAAATTTTAAAGAATGTTTTTCAAAATTTCAAAGCTTCAACTAGATCCAGATAGAAAGGTATTTCTTCAATTTGGAAAAAATCCTATGCATTATTTAGGCGCTAGTAGTGTTCACAGACAGACGGACGGACGGACGGACGGACTGACGGACAGACGGACAGACAGACGCACGGAAAGACAGACGCACGGAAAGACAGACGCACGGACATACAGACGCACGGACAGACAGACGCACGGACAGACAGACGCACGGACAGACGTTTTGCTTTCTATTGTTTTTCCGGCATCAAGGACCCACAAAACTGGGATTCTTGCTACACCACATGTTAGATTTTTTTCTCTTAATTTAGCAACTGGATTTATCCACTTTGTCGTTATCAGTACCCGCAAGGAACTTTTTCTGGCGAAAGTTTCCCGTTTTTCGGGCAGCATTACATAACTTTCTTTATACGAGTATGTATACGAGAAAGTAAAAAGTTGTCATACCCAAAGACTTGACACATGTTTCTCCACGTATATCGGTGCGCTGAATCCGAATTCGAATGCATAATTGTGCCTCTACCCTCCGGTTTTTTTAATCGGGAAAAATCATAGTGAAGTTATAAATTGTAAATTTCATGGTGGTTTTTCGCAGTTTAAAGGGAAACTGGAAGGTGGTAGCGCATTTCTGGCTTCGGATTCGGATTCATTGCGTCGACATACATAAAGAAACATGTGTCAAGACTCTACAGAAGACGAAAATCTGACAACTTTCGTCTTCTGTAGAGTATCATGCTACAAGACAACAAAATTTAGTATTCGCATGTGTTTTTTCCCTATTTAAAACGGCCTGGAGAGTGGTGGCGCAATTCTGGCTTCATATTCGTGTTCAGCGCAACGATATGCGTAGAGAAACATGCGTCAAGGGTTTGGGTCTGACAACGTTTTTGTTTTGTATGCCTCAGTAATTTGCCTCAAAGACACTTTAGCAAGAGATAGGGATCAACTAGAAACATATGCTATGCGTTCAGCTTTTGTTTTTAAAAACGTGATAGCTTTAAATGAGGCAATTGATTTTCACTATAATTCAAAACACAGCATGACTTATTGAGAATGATACCTGGCTTATTTTCCACATCCTAGATTCTTCAAAATTCATTAGGTTATCAAAGTTAAACTACTTGAACTGAGAAGGAAATAGCCTTCACTTAGCACAAAAAGAATAGATTTCTTTCTTACATTTGCCTGCTTTTGTTCCCTGGCAATCTGTAAATGGCAATGCAAAGCCTAAACTGAATGTGACATCACATCACCAGTCGTTTAGTTCATTTGTATTTCTGATAAAACTAAAAGCTTATCACTCATTACTTACGTAAGCATAAATGGGTCGCAAAACATTAGCACTGAAAGACGAACAAAAACGTTTAATTTGATGATGATTCGGTTTGTGAATCACTAGCCCTAATAACGCTCAACTAATAAAGCATTAATGTCTCCTCTTTCTTATTATGTTATGCGGAACTTCGGTTCCTCCAGCAATCTTTATCAATAGCTGCTTTTAAACTTTATTCCGAATTCAATTTTCAAAATTATAGTTATAAGTATTTTGAATGATAGAGTTTATGTGCAATAACTCTCAGTATACAAATTACTCTTGCACCAAGTCGCTTTAATTCAGAAGATATAATTTTCGTATCATATGTCGATTTCTTATACCAAAATTTCAATACCACCGTCGCCACTGTCTCCGCTTCCGCCTCCGTAACAGCCTTCGCCATCGTCTCCGCCTCCGCCGCCGCCGCCCCCTCCGCCACCGCCTCTGCCTCCGCCACCACCTCCGCTACCCACACCCCCTCCGCCACTGCCACCGCCTCCGCCACCGTCTTCTCCATCACCTCCTCCTCCGCCTCCGCCTCCGCCTCCGCCATCACCTCCGCCTCCACCACCGCCGCCACCGCCTTCGCCACCGCCACCGCCTCCGCCTCCGCCTCCGCTTTTCGAGACAAAGTAAAAATAGATTGTAAATACGGAAAAACTCTTCGCTTTTTACTTTTCTCTTTTCCTTTTTCATCGTCTTCTTTGCATCATCTCTTCCTTTTCAGTGTAAATTTTTGCAATATTCTTGTTTTTTGTAGTCTTTTTATTTATCTTTTTTTCTATATTTCCTCTTCGTCTTCATTCTTATTTAACCTTCCTCTATATAGAGGACTATTAATGTACTATATAGTACTGTATAGTATGTATTAATGTACTATATAGTACATTAATATTCATGTACATTCATGTATTAAATCTTATGTAATTACATTAAATTTAATGTAATTTCTGGTAGTGAAGTGACACAGCCTTGACGGAACGTACTTTTCTTCCCTAGTGCGCCCATTTTTCAAGAACAGTGATGTCGGCAAAACTATGAAATTAAATCCTCTTGTTTTAACCGTTTTGGCTGTTTAGATAGTGAATGTATAATTATTTGTGAATTAACAAATAATTATTGCAGTTATTTAATGCATGTATCCGTATTTTGCCGATTGCGCATCATAAAAGAAGTGCAAGAAGCACGGGGTCTGTAATGAAAAAAATGTATGTTGAATATTGCATAGCAACGCTTGTAAAGCTAATCTTGAAGAGGTTTTTCTCGATTCATAAAACATAAAATAATCAAATGAAGTAGTCTGCCATATTCGATATTACGCAGACTTTGGGCTGCAAATCCAATATTCCGATATATAAAATCTGTCATCAATTATTCCAGTCTGAAGGAGACTCCTCATTTTTCATTAGATTTTTTAATGTTTTCATAAGGAAATATATCATAGCCTCTAAGCATGAGCACGGTGACTTGAATGTATACCAATACAGACTCTGTTCTTAGGTAGGGTTTTCGTTGGCTGTGAATGTTATGCTCTGTTTCCTGTACGAGTGTGGCGGAAGTCCTCGTGTGGTCTGTCATCAGAGCCCGCACATGAACTGACAAGTAATGTCTAGGCATGATCCGTAGAACGTCTCAGCTGATGTCTGGATTGGACGGAAACAATTCTAATAACAATCGAATTTGTTTATAATCGAAGGTTGTAAAATTAATTATCATTCTTATTGTGGCGATAAATTGACTTTCAACAGATAATAAATGAAATGCTATTAGCATTCTTATTGTGGTGATAAATTGACTTTCAACAGATAATAAATGAAATGCCAATAAAAAATCAGTGACTTCCAAAACTTCCTTTTAAATGAGTAGTTAATATGTTGTACATTTGAATTTCGTATTACATATTACACCTCCACCTGTTGTGCGTATAAAAACGAAACGTTTTCGTCATTATCTTAAAGCTAGTAATTTTATAAAATCATATTTTCTCTCATTCGTCTTTGTGTCAACATATCACCCCTGCATACGCCACTGCATGATCTTGTTGATCATGCTAAAATTAACAGTACTTGCGTTTTATTATTGTAGTTTTTAAATTGAAAGTAGTTCAAGAGAATTTTTTGTAAACAGACTGTCATTTCATAAAGGTAACTTCGCTCAGTTAGAGAAATTTTTATCTTTTTCAAAGTAACAAGCACCTACTTGATGTGATATTACTGCAAAGATGTGGTTTTATAGTTAATAAAACATCAGTACAGGTTTTTTTACTACGTAGTATATCCCTGATTCTAAAATTAGATATGGCAAATGGCAGAACAATTTTCTCTCTCGGATAATAAGAGACCCAAGTCAATTAACCTTCAATAGTCAGTTCAGCAATCAATCGGTGATGAACTCGAGGGCTAAGTAAAAAAGAAACCTGTCCACGCTCCTTCGCAGTTTTCCGCAAATGAAATGAAATGCAGATTGGGGAATATTGTGTGTCTGTGGGGGGGATAACTTTCCATCCGGAATCTACCTGCATGTATATTTTCTAAAACGTTTTTGTTTGTTTTTAACCATTTTAATTGGCACGGTTCTTTCTCAGTTTGTAAAATAGATATTCCACTAAGTGTTTCCTAGTCATTCAAAAAAGATTCTTTAATTTTTATAATCATCCACATTTCTCTTTCGTTCACTTGACATTTTGTTTTCTGCATTATTTCACACTACATTAAAAATCTCTACATTTGTAATCTCCTTGTTTCCTTTCGTAACACTCAATTTTCTTTCTTCCATTATCGTAACTTTATTTATAAACTATTAGAAATTAGCTAGTGCTAGTAAAACTCTACACCAGTGATAGATTATCAGCCCAAATGTTATGAATATGTAAAAACAGAAATGTTTGTGTAAAAAGCGAACAGTAAGAATTTTTTTTAAAAAAATAACTTTATTTTTAACTTTCGAAAGAGCGAGTAGCAGAGTTTGACATCAACTCCACCCGTTCCTTGATCCATTTATTCAAAATGTATAGTCTAACCTTCAACCTGCTTCACAATGAGAGAATAATAATAAGAACAGATATTTCCTGAGAATAAAATTGTTTTATATTCAAGTCAAAGTGCACAATCTTTACGAAAGAATAGCTCCGATTTGAAAGCTCCATTCGGTGAGGCAAGAACACAAAGCGAAAGCTGAAGTATATTGATAACTTCTAAACTCGGCAGCGACGCAATCGTAAATTTTATGGCTCTGATTAGCTTGATTGCAGGGCTTAACGCGAGGTTTCGCTGCAGTCGGCGGTTGCGCCAGCGCTCCTTCTGTCGTGCGAGGCCGAGAGCGGGGCGGACGTGGGCCGGAAGGGAGCCAAACCCCGTGACAGCACACATGAATGAATGTCAGACTCAGGCCATGAGGCCTGCTCTTCCGTCTGACCACGCAAATTTCGTTACGCTCCTTTCACCTACTAGGGGAGAAAGAAGGTATTACTTGGGCGACGAAACAGGCGATTTGAATTTAGCTCAGAGGCTTCATTTAGGTTTGAGGATCTTTTACATGCAGTTAATCTGGGCTGGCTTTACTTCCCCTCCGAAGGAAGGCGTACGAAGGATTTTTTCGCCCTTAAAAATCCACGGCTTCGATCGTGTTTGAACCCGCTAACTTGGGGATAACAGCCCGACACGCTAACCGTTACACCATCGCCGCCACATGGGCAGCGTGAAGATTGCTCTGGAACGCACGAAACTTGGTTTGCTTAGCTAACGAGCTGAGACAAGCGGACGAGTGCCTAAAACAATCCACGCTCAAAATGAACTCGTATTCACACACAAGGGTCCATAGAATTCTTTCTTTTTTGGAGAGTTTAAAAACACTTTGACCAACTGATTAATTTTGTGCACGTATCCTCTACAATTAATATTTTCAATTATGAAACTTTTGGGGTTTCATTTAGCCTATCACGTTTTGAAAACTTTCTTGGTGTCAGACATTCACGAAATTGTTTACAGATGATTTTAATTTTCCCAGCCATCCTGTTATCGTTACAAAAAAATAATTTTATCTTGTTCGAGTGTGGGCAGGAGTCCTATATAGCCGTCTCGCCAGCTCATATTATTACAACCATCACGTGTGAGCTCACGCAAGCTCCTCGGCAGAATAAAATTATGAAGAAATGTTGTGGTGTAGCTGGGTCCTTGCCAGCCTCGATGACTCAGGATCTTGAAATATCATTCGAAAAAAAATATGTGGACCCTTAAGCGGCTGGTTGGAAAGAATCTGGTGCGTTTTCACCACGTACGAACTTGAAACGTGATCGCATTCTCATAGCACTCAAGACTTCATTCTAAACATCATTTTATAAATAACAATTCATCCATCAGCCGGCGCGGTTAGCCGAGGTCGCTAAGGCTGAAGAGTCACAGCTGCCTCGTGTCTGAAGGTTCGCGGGTTCGAATCTCGCCCAGGCCATGGATGTTTGTGTGTCTGAATATTTGTAATTGTCCTTTCAACTATCGTCGTCGTCGTCATTATCATTTCATATCTCATTCTCCCCCCCAGGGCTAACATCGTTGGGTGTAAAAAAATGGATCAGCATGGACATGCTGACCCCCCCTCCAAAACATGGTCTCATGCACTTACCCGGGAAAATCTGACTGGGCACGGTGGGTACCGTTGCACGTTTGCATGGTTCTAAGCAGACCCATTCGCGGCCCCAAACAATTTTCTATTGTGATTAAATCTTAAGGTCAGTCTTCTTCATAAAGTGTAGGACAAACTGTAAAGGGAGGGAAAGGACATTAAGCGGAAAACCTCCTCCCAGATCCGAGAATGAACTCATCACCATTATATTGGTACTTTCCCAGAAAGAAAGGTAAATTATTAATTACTTCTAGCAGACATACTTTGATACTGAAATAAACTATTGGAGGTTATGCTTTGGATGTGTCATTAAGTCTTTCAAGTTGAAAGATAAAAACAGGTAGATTTTAAAAAAATAATACATAGATGGAACGTGTTTCATAAATTTACTTACATCGCACCTGAGCACCAGCAATTGCTCATTCAGGTGCATCAGTTGTATTTATTAACTTATGTGCAAATGAATGAAAGTTATTATTAATAAATTTCTGTCAAGTACATCTTTCATAAATCGACTCCTACCTCCCCACAGGGAAGAAAGTAAAATATTTTCAAGTTGTTCCAATTCTGGATTCTGGAGGTGAAAAAATTCATGTACAAACGAGTTAAATCCAGTTGATTGTTCACCCCTATCAGCTGCTTCGGTATTTTAAGATTGCACGAATTTTTGACTTACAACAGTTATTAGAATGTTTTTGTATTCCAAAGTATTTATTTCGTATATTTTCATTTTGGAGATGAATTACCACTTCAAAAAATTCTCGAAGATTAATCTCGATATTTTTCTCTTCAAAGGATGGAATATTATATCGAAACGAGACATTTGGAATTGAAAAAAAGGAATGTTTTACATTTCATGGCCAGTTGAGAAGAGGCATTTCTGAGCACGATGGCTAAACCTCGAGCAAATCGCTTCAACAGTGCCGAAGACTCTGACGTCTGCCTGTAAAATCACTGGAGGCGGCGGCGGGGGCGGCGTGCCGGCGGGCGGGCGGCACCGCCCGGCTTTCTCGCGGCCGCAGCCTCAGCGGGCGGTCTGCGGGCGGTGGGCGGTTTGGCGGGGGCGGGGCCGCGGGCTGGTCACGCGCGCCCGCGTTTCGCCGCCGCCGCCGCCCCCGCAGCCGCTGCCAGTATCGGGGGCGGCGCTGCGGGGAAAGCGGCGCGGCGCGGCGCGGCGTCCCGGGTTCGCTTCCTCCTTTCACTGGCGCGCGCCGCCTCCGCCTCCGCCGCCTCGCAACTGGAGCGCCCGAGCCCGCGCCCGCGCGGCTGCCAAAGCGCCGCTGCGCCCCTCAGCGCAGCCACTGGCGTGGAGATGCGACTCGCCGAGGTACCGGGAGACATGGCATCAACTGAGGTCACTGCAATCCCTGTGACCGGAAGGTTTGAGTCCCGATGGTGTCAGAATTATCGACACTAGTTACTAGGTCAAACACTAGTTAGCTAGGTCGAATTCAGTCGCTGTCTGAAGGAGAATTCTAGAGGCTGGTGGTTTTTCCGATCAACACCAGGCGAAAGCCGGAGCACTACCCTAACAAACGGGCCACGGACCGCGCGCGATCTGTCCTTCCTCTTCCTTGTTCTATCCTATCCCTTTACACACACTTACACTAACATGCACTACACTACCTCATATTCCGGGAGACCGGTCGGAAACTTAGAGCTTGTCCTGGCTGGGGCTGTGCCCCACTGGTGGGAGATACCTGGTTAGGGAGAACCCCGCTAGCCAATGATAGGTCGGCGTCGGATCTCGCCATAAAGTTGGGGAAGATCACCGCCACCTCCCGCGCAAAAACACGCACTACACGTATGGGACTAATGACGGGCCAATGTTGGAGTAGAAGTTGGCCAATGTTGGAACAAACTGACCACGAACCGTGCGCGATCTTTCCTTTCTTTTCTTTGTCCCCTTTCCTGCCCTTACACAAGCACCCTTATTTGCTACTTCTCCTGTACTAAGTACAAGCCGTGTCGTCGCCGACTTTTCCAAAGCCAGAACTGTTCAAGCGGTTCAAGAATTGCATTGCATTAAAGTTGTGAATTAAAAAATTGATAAAGTATTTTAAATTGGTTTTGGTAGTTATAAGGAAAGTGTCTTAGTAAACATGGGGATTAATGAAAAAAATCGAATCTTTGTAATCCTTTTTAAATTTGGGAATCTTGTATTGATGCTGAAGTTGTTTTTATTTGTATGTTCCCAAGAACTCCAGACACTTTCCGATGCTGTTTCTATAATTGCTAGACACTAGAAGTCCAAAAGATCTATCATACAAGTTCTTGTCATTGCTCTTAAAATATTTCCTTTTCATTAAGTTGGTATTAAAAATCCACGGAAAGAATCACTTGTACCTCTGGTTTACGAACAAGTTCCTCTTAATAAAGCACAATGAATAATTTTTGATAACCAATCAAATTCTCTACAATATTTATTTCAATTTGATGGCAATTATTCCGTTGAATTCCAATGATCATTTCTCATAAATCTCTAAATTAAAATTATAAGTATACATTAATATTTTATAGTCACGAATACTTATAGTCACGGAACATTATCATCTCCGACTCCTGGTGTTTAAACTACATGTAACTGGTTGTAAAGAGCCAATATTGCTTCTTCTCAGTTAAATAGACATTTCACAAACGCAATGGCCTGGATCTCCCTTTCTGAATGCTCTGCATTGTCAGTTTGGACTATAACTTGCCTAATTTACACCCCCGTTAATTCTCCGTGATTCACATTCACATATTCAAAGTGCGCTCTGCATGTTCTACAATGAAGCGCTGATGGCGACGTAGCAATGTCCCTCCCATCCACGAAGGAGTCGACGCCCAGTCGTTAGTCGCCCGCGTTGAGGTTTGCCTCGCCCCAGTCCTCCGCGCCCGTCGTCGACGCTTCGCTGCCAACGTGATGCGTTGAACGACGGAGCAGCGAAAGGAAGAGCAATGGATACGCATAAAGAGCATCTAACTGGTGAATGGAACAAACATGAGATCATAAAATGGGGAAAAGACTATTACGTTACAAAAATAGAACCCACCAGAAATTATAAGGTCAATAGGTGAGCTAGAAATGAGAAGAATGCAGTGCGTAAATCAAATAATATAGTAAGTTATAAAGTGAATAATAACAAGTTATATAGTGAATAATATAATAAGTTATAAAATAATGGGAAAGGACTTGCGACCGGGCAACTCATCGTCGCTAAGGTGGGAACGTTATTCTCGTTTTAAATAATCGTGGATTCTATCATCCATAATTATATCTTTCACAATTATGTTGTATTCCATATTTACATATGCCTTACAAATGCCGTTTCAATAATTAAAGACTACTCTTTTAAACAAACACCATTTTATTTTGACCATTCATGAGTGGCAACCATGTGTAATTACAAATGTCTTTTCTGTGAATAGAAGAAATTAATAGAATAAGATGCCAATCACCTGAAAAAATGGTGTTAAAACTGTAAAGGATTAAAACGGAAAAATGAGACTAATTTTAATTAGGTCTAAGAAATAAAATACCGTTACTATCAAAATACAGGAGTTAATTAAATTGGGATAAATGTGGAAAATGGAGAAAAGAGGTTTTTAAATGTTGGCACAGATAGGCATTGGAAGCAGAATAAACTCCTCTAAACCAGATTTGGGAAGCGATACCGAAGTAAGGTAGAGATAGAAGTGACATCAATACAATTATTGGAGGACAATTGGAAAGAGAGCATTGACGTATTACAAAAAGACATTGAATAATGACCAGGAAGATGCCACGGGTGAAAGGATCATACTAGAAGAACAAGAAGATAGATAAAGAGACCAAAAGAACAGTTAGTCTCCTTATCGATGGATATTTATATAAATTATTTTTAAAAAAACTTCCTAGAGCAAGAAACATCCATACGAGGGTCAAGCGAGAGGAGGAGAGGAGCATGGGATGGGCGGGGAGGGGCGAGAAGGGGTGAGGGCGAGGGGGGTGAGGGGTGGAGAGAGGAGAGGGGAGATGAGCAGAAGAAGATCGGAGGGGGCGTGGAGGGCAGCGAAGGAGCGAAGGCTGTGCACGGCGAGGAGCAGTGAGGTGAGTGAGAGAGAGTGAGGGTAGCCCGTGGAGGTGAACGAGGGCGGGGCGGGGAGAGCAACGATGGGGTTGGTGGGAAAGAGGGGGGCGTGTGGGGCGGAGCGGGGCAAGGTGGAGGGAGGAGAGGAGCGCTGGGGTGGATGAGAGAAAGAGAGGGGTGTCTCGCGAGGGCCCATGATCGGGAACTGAAGAAGCGAGAAGCGGAGCGAGGCGGAGAGAGGTGGGTACGGGCAAGGCATGGGCGTGAAGGAGGAGTGTGGGACAGGGGAGAGGCGTGTTTGCGGGGCGGAGCGGAGAGAGGCAAGGCATGGGCGTGATGGAGGGACGGAAGGAGCTTTGCGGGGCGGGGAGAGATGGGTGTATGCAAGGCATAGGCGCGAAGGAGGAGTGGGGACAGGCGAGGGGCGTGTTTGCGGGGCGGGGCTCTGGCAGCACCGCCGCTTGGCAGCGCCTTGAGGCATTCCTGGGCGCGACGGCCGCTGGAATTCGGCGGCGCCGCGACGCAGCGGCGGACGAGCGAGGCACACCACCTGCTGCGCGCCTCCGCCTGCGCCTCCGCCTCCGCCCACGGACGCTCTCCGCTTCGCTGCGGCCTCTGCTTCGACGCCCGCCGGCAGCGCCTTCACAATCGTCCAACTAGGAGAGAACGTCGCCTTTGTTAAAATGGCTCATAAACGTCGGGGAATAAAAGTTCTTTTACGTCCGATTGAAGCGCTGAATGCGAAGTGGGCGAGCCTAGAACGACTCTGCGCGGGAGGAACGTGAACACAATAACAGCCAACACGTGAATGAACTGCACAATGAGCTGAATGCGCGACGATTGTTGGAAAAATGGAACTGCGATTTTACGTCGTTTACGAACTCACAAAAAGCGAAATTTACAAGTTCTGTCTTTAGTACTCATCACCAACACAAACACAACCAGCGGTATCTAGAATACAGTTTCTCCATTCTTTCTATCAACACTTTTCTTAAAAACAGGAACAAAAGCCTAATCTATGAGAGAGCAGTTGGCAGAAATCGTTTTCGTCGCCCCTTCGGTGCGAAACCCAGTCTGACTGCAGCGTACGGCAAACCGCTAGACGCGCGTTGGGTCAACACCCCAACTATCGCGATCAGCCGAAATTGGATACGTCTCTTTCAACATTAAGGACTATGTCGATTCCCTGCAACCTTCCACCCTCCTCCACTCTCATTGGTAGCAGCTGCAGCTATCGAACAGTAATAAACTTTCAGAAAACGACTGATCTCTCGGTCAGCTGTTACCGATCCAAACTCCAATCACAAGACACTTTGCGCCGCTCATCAATCACCTAACCCCAGATAATCTTTAGTAGTCACCAACTACCGGACACTGAATACTGGTCACCGGCTACTAATCTCCGGCCGACGGTTGGTAGTCTGTCTTTACTCAGTGGTCAGCGATCTGGTCTCCGTCAGTGGCTGGTCAGCGGTCGATGGCCTCTGCCAAATCGATCAGCGTCGCGCGTGGCCTAAGAAAACATCGCTCGCTCGCCCGCAAGCAGTGCCTCGTCATGTCGCGTGCCGGTGTCGCCTTCGCTTGGTCGCCTTTCGCTTCTTTGCTTAAGCGCGCGTGTCGGCGACATTCAAACTGCTTGCCACAACAGCTCCCAAAAACTCTGCTTCCAGCACCGGCCATTGTCACCTCACGTCGCTCTTTCGCATAGCGACGTTCTTCTGCTGCTGTCGTAGTCTTTCCATGAGTTCGATTTGTCCCCTGTCACTTCTGTCGACGGCCAATTTGTTTCATCTCTTTTATTCTCGGTACTATTTTATCGCTTTTCTTCCGTTTTAGCTCTAGTTCTTTAAGCTCTTATTTTGTTCTTATTTTATTTTGCTACCGCATCCTTCCAAATGTGATTAAAATACTATCTCAATTTTAATATCTGAATCGCAAATTAATTAGAAGATATACAATTTTCAATGGTATCTGTGGTCATTGATATTCATTGATGTATCTGTTGACGTGTCATATCTCGTAATTCTCGGCAGTGCTCAAACGATGCAACATTGCAGCACATCGTCACCTTCGATCCAGTATTGAGTATTTTTTTAAATAAGTTAGTAATCATAAAATTAATATCACAATAATTCTAAATAGAAAGCTTTCAAATTCATTATTTTGAATAGTAGAATCACTGGTTGTAACACTACAAGAAATTACCCTATTTCATATTCACGTCACACCGAAAAAGATCAGTAAACACTTAGAGCTGATTTGTTGAAGAAAACACATTTTCATCGACTACCAATAGAGCTAGGAGCAAAGTCAACGAATGCGGTTCTCTTCTTCCCGATGCGATGCTTTGGGTCGACGATTACGAAGCAAAGACTTGAGCCTAAGTGAAATGCTGCTTAGGAAGGCGTGTAAAATTTCGGTTGGTAAGCGCTTGAGTTGGGATGGGTGCCGTTCACAGGAGAGGTGTATTGGATTTGCTATTCAAAAGGCGCCCGGCAACCCTCCGAAGGTCGGCCGGGAAGGCGATTTCGCGTTTTCAAATGAAAGGTGCCTCGGTAGTCAGGGCCGAGACAGGTCAAAGTCCTCGACTGAATCCGTCATTTATTGCAATACAAGACAGGTCTCGCCGATTCCAAAAATCATCTGAAATTCATTACTCCTATTTCATAAACATTATTCTGAGTAATATTTACGTACGTTTAAGGTTTTCTATCTCTAATTCAAACGTAATATCTTCAAGTATAAAATCTACGTAAATAGTCTTAAAATCAACCATCGATTGAATTCAGTTTCAAGGATAAATTAAATAGTACATTATGAAACCATGAAGTAATAATGGTTACGCATGTGAGTACGACGTGTATTACAACACGAGCAAGGAATGAGCGAAGATCCTAAACTGTAAAGAATGTCGTAAAGTTTAATCATATGTTTTCTTTAATTTTCGATTTAATAAGAGATTTATTTCGATTTATTAATATCACTGTTGTCTCGCTTATTAGCACTTCTATTGTGTTACCACCACTAACCTCCCTCAATACCATGACCACGATCACCATCGTCAACAACAACAATAACAATTACTTTTATCAACTTCAATAATAATGACCATAAAAATGTTCACAAAAACATAGAGGGCCTCGTTTTGAGGGAATAATGCCCTGCCCTTGCTTTTTTTTCTTACTATTCCCAATTCATGCAATAAACCAGACAAAATAAACAACAGACAGTCCGGACGTACTCAAATAATTATAGTTCGGAGAGACAAATCTAAAAATTAAAAGTCGTGTGAATTGTAAAAATTTACAATGGAGTTTCATAATACTGAGAGCCTGTCGCAAACCTTTGAAATTATACATCGTCCTTATAAAATGTACGACTATCAAATCGACCTTTTCCAAAACAACTCGATGCAAAAGATTTCTCCGTTACACTAATATGCTATTTCACTAACAAAATAGTAGACATATTGTTTACGTACCTTACGAACGAATTGGAAAGTAACAGCCTCGTACAAAGAACCCTCATGTTCTTATTTGCGTTATCTTATCAATTAAACGGGGAGTTGAACTCCCCAAACAATGTAAACATCGATCGGAGAAATGTAAACAACATTTACCAAGAAAATGGAGCTCTAGTTAATTGTAATTATTATTATCAACACTCAGGAAGACGTTTCTAAAACATTAAATTCCGCTGGTCCCAAATAGAGCTGGCGCATCGGCCAGTCTCGCGCACCGCGAGCGCTCTCTGGCTGGAAGCAGAGGAAGCGGCAGCTAATCGGCGCCCTCCTCGCGTGCGCGGTTCGGCGACCGCGCGAAGCGGCGCGGCCTTGCGCTGCCGGCCTTGGCGCACCCCTCGCGGCCCCGCCCGCGCATGCGCAGGGGGCCCCGCGGCCACGCCCTCCTTGCGCCCCGCCGTGCCCCGCCCCGCCCCGCCCCGCCCCGCCCCCCTCCCCGCCCCGCCCCGCCCCGCCCCGCCTTGACACCACGCCCTAATCCGCCCCATCCCGCTCCGCCCCGCTCACTCCAACTCAGCCCGACCCGACCCGACTCGACCCGACCCGACCCGACCCGACCCGACCCGACCCGACCCGACCCGACCCGACCCGACCCGACCCGACCCGGCCCGGCCCGATGCGCGGTCTGAACGCATCGCCATTTAGAGAGCCACACGCCCCGATCAACACCAGGCCAATTCCGGAGCAAACCCTCAGAAAGAGGCCATGGACCGATATTTCCTTCCTCTTCCTTGTCCAATCCTCATCCCCTACTTACAAGCTTTGCACTTCTCTGGAGAACAGTTGGGAGGTTAGAACTTGTCCCGATTGGAGCGGTGCCCCTGGAGGGAGATACCTGGTTGGGGTAAACCCCGGAAGCCGACGGGAAGGTCGGCCCCGGGTCTCGCCATTCAACGGGGCAAGATCACCGATACCTCCCGCGATAAAATCATGCACTAAACTTACGGGAGAATCACCTTAGCCGTTGCTGTCGGAATTACTAATCAAGTCTTATCCTTGAGCGTTACTACCAGCGCTGTTTTCTGGGCGACTAACAAGGGAATTGTCGCACTAAGGATTGATTGATTAAGGAATGTTTCCAAACGCGTCCACTCCAATTGCCATTAGTCTCGTAAGTGTAGTGGATGTTATATCGTGGGAGGTGAAGGTGTTCCTTCTCCGCTGGAACGCTTATCGCGTGCTCTGAGCTTGCGACTTTTCTCCTCCAGATATCTTCTCAAGCGGGGCACACCCATCCGGGAGAAACTCTATGATCCCAAAATGTGCAGGAGAGAGGATATATGTGCGTGTGTGTGTGTAAAAGAACAAAGGATAGAACAAGGATTAGGAAGGAATTATTGAGGTGGTCCGTAAGTCGCTTGTTAGGGTACTGCTACTGCATTCGCCTGGCGTTGTCCGAAGAAACCGTGAAAACTACACAAGAGAGCAGCTGGCCGTTGTAATCCTCCCCCAGACAATTGTTAAAGGCTACCCAGCAACACAGCTACCGTTGTGTGAGGTTCTGGAATATGACAGCACATTTTGGAAGAATCATAAACGCTTTACATATCCAATATCTATTTCATCTGAACGGTTCATTCCTACTAGACATATCCTCATTACAATGTGATTCATTAATACTAGCGGCTCAAATATGTTTTGAACCATTTAGATACTTAAATACTCTCTTTTTACATTCTATATGTCGCATATAGACGCACGCAATTAAGTCCTTGTTTGGTTTCGAACACTTCTGCTGCATATTTCGTGGAGATTATCCGTTCCGCAGAAATTGACACCGGATATCTGAATGTTTACTGTTTCTCTCAGCAATTCACTACGTCACATTCCCACAACTCAACAGTATGGCCATTCCATTCCCTTATAAGCCGAAAATCTCCCTCTCCCCCTAATGCCACAGTTGTGAGAGACAATGATGAAGGATAAACATTTTTTAAAAAAAGACATTGAAGCATTTTTTTTTTGGAGTGTCAATCACCGGTAATGTTCAGAATCTTCATTATTAATTATGAAACTTCTGTTTCAGAGGTGAATTAAAACTTAAATTACAATTCCTTCATAATGGTGAAACTCACATGAAGTAAGCGCTCAATGGAGTAACTACACATAATTTCTAGTAAACATAATTCTAAAGTATATATGTTTTGCTCATTAAAATTCATATGCACAAAGTGTAAACGTCCATACGCAAAGAGTTTTGACACGCATCTAAATATGTCGTTAAGAATGATAAGTGCATGCATACGAGATTTCAAGCATGTTGAAAGAATGATATAAACAAGAGTGAGTTCAAGGTGAAACTGAAATATCAATACAGATAGTACGAATACATCAACAAAGATTGGGTTTAATTGAGAATTCATTAATTGATTTTTTCGTGTTTCCGGGCGCGTCAACTTCTTTAGTCATTAGTTCCGTTAGTGTAGTGCATGTTTTTTCTCGGGAGATGACTGTGATCTTTCCCCGCTGGATGGCGAGATCCGGCGTCGACCTACCGTCAGCTAGTGGTGTTTCCCCCTAACCAGGACTCTCCCATCAGCGGGGCACCACCCCAGCCGGGACAAGCTCTAAGCTCCCGACCAGTCTCCCGGAATATGTGGTAGTGTAGTGCATGTTAGTGTACGTGTGTGTGTAAGGGGAGAGGATAGAACAAGGAAGAGGAAGGACAGATCGCGCGCGGTCCGTGGCCCGTTTGGTGGAGTACTGCTCCGGCATTCGCCTGGTGTTGATCGGAGAAACCACGGAAAACTACCGATCAGAGCAGACTGCCGCTAGAATTCTCCTTCAAAGAGCTACTGAATTCGACCTAGCTGAAAAGCTAGTATCGAAAATAGCCGCCGTCAGGACTCGAACCTAGGACCTCCTGGTCAGACGCGCTGCTGTAATGTCAGTTGATGCACTGAGCTACCGCTCCCAGTTTTAATTGGAAATGATATTATTAAATCTATAATATTTAACCAACAAAATCAAAGATGCAAAATGAATTAAGTATATTATAACATACAATAATACAGCATTAAACGAACAACAAATATTATTTATATTTCAAGAATTTTGCTTCAAGTACGAAAACAACGCTATGTTGCAGCCTGGATTCACACGAAGTAGGCCGCCCGCACAACTCTTATGTGTTTGAGGCTGCAGCATTTGAGATAGGCGCTGCGTCGGCCGATCAGGCGTTCGTCTGCAGGGCGTCGTTCAAAAATATTCTCCCATAATTCCCACGTCTGTATTATTAATTTCCAACGCGCGCAGAAATAGAAAGAAAAACAATTCAGCCTCCGGCCCTGTTAGTGGTTTCTCTAGTTTTGTAAATGAATTTGAGGCGTTGTTTCGTCGTATGTATTTATTTCGTCATAAAGCTTTTTCGGCCGCATTGCGACCATCTTCAGTGCTATTCTGGGGCGGCTGGGAGCCTCAGTCCAAACAAGACAGCCAATAAATACATACGACGAAACAACACCTCAAATTCATTTACATTATACAAATGTCGTTAACGCCGCACCATTTCCTACCTCTAGTTTTGCTGGACACCAATGAACTCGCAAAACATCCAAAAACCATAAACCTGTTTCGACTGAAAAGTGCAAATATTTAATTGGGTTATTCCGCCTAATCTCGTACTGGGCGTATCGACTGCATTCTCAAGTCAGTTCGCCTCTCCTCGCGACGCAGCCATCGCGATCGCAGAGAATGTTCCCAGGGAAGAGGCTGCCCTCCATAAAGCGTTTGCTACTCACACGTTGCTTTACACAACATCTACTCTTTATATTCTTGCTGAAATAATTGATTTTATGCTGTGTTTTTCGAGAGTATTTTATTTGCTGTTCTTCATCAGTGTGAATGCCACGCTTTGGAAAATCATTTTGTGCTGTTTGTTGAGGAACCTTTTTGCTACTGGAGACCACTACTACGTGTCTATTTATAAACTCCCACTCTTTACCGTAAAAACTTTTGGCATGCGCCGAAGATAATTCTACCGGTTAATTAGTGGGAATATTCATAAACGTGTATATGATTACCTGTTCATACTAAAATTTCTAATAAACCTTAATGATTTATGAAAGGAACATTTTTATTGTGTTCTTTTGTAATCTCATACCACCTCTGCTCTCAGTATTTCCAGCATTTTCTTCCTGTGGGCACTTTAAGGCTTATTATTAGTCATATGAGAACCTTAATGTGGTTGCGTAACGTAAATAATAATAATAAATATTAAAGAATTTGTAAAACAAATTATTTCAATTGTTTGAAAGAGCTCCACTCTACTGGATTTATACGTTATTCACTGTCCATTAGTTTCAGTAAACATACGATGTTAGGTTGGTTTGTGATGATTCACTTATATTTAAGGCTATATCAAAATACGTAAAAGCCAAAAATGTTTATTAAGTCATGAATTTTTCAAATTCAAATTATTTGGTAACTTTTCAAAAATCGATAAATATCGTACGGATGCATTAAAAATGCATTAATTAATGTTTTTGTTTGTTGCAATGTGAAGAAAACGTAAAGAGACTAAATTGTGTGTGCGTGTGCGTGTGTTGCAGAGGATGAAGTCTGAGCGGCTGTCGTGCTCGGAGGGCGAGCCCTTCCCGTGGCCGGACGACGACGAGGACCTGGAGGTGGACGACGCCGAGGGCGGCAGCGGCAGCGGCAGCGGCGGCGGCGGCGCGGCCAGCGCGGGCGCGGGCGCCGCGGGGCCCGGGGGCGCAGGCAAGCGCTGCAACGGCCAGGCGTCCATGCGAGGAGGTCTCTGCGCCCTCGCCTCCCCACGCCCCCGCACTCCCCTCTTCTTCTCGTTTCGCTTATCCCCTCTACTCACGCCTGTTCTCTGTCTCTACTTGTTTTCTTCCTTTCTTTCAATACCCTTCTGCACTTTCATTTCACTTATCCACTCTCCGCACTCCCTTCTACTCCCGCCTGTTCTTTGTCTCTACTTTAGGCTCTTCTTCTTTTGTTTCTTCCTTTTAATATCCTTCTTCACTTTCATTTATCTTATCCCCGCTCCTCCCGACTCTTTTCGTCCTTTTTTTCTCTCTCATCTTTACTTCTCTTGCCTTTCTCTCCCACCTCCTCGAGTTCCTTTTCGTTCTTTATTCTCTTTCACATTTGCTTCAAACTCTACTTCTTTCTTACTCTTAATATGCTTCTTCTTTTTTTTCTCGCTCACCAGACACTCTTTCTTCTTTCTCACTTCTGTATTTCTCCCTTCTTATTTTTCCCTTTATTTTTTTCTTATTGTTTTCTCGTCTTTCTCGCCCGCATCCTTGCATTTTTTTATCTCTTTACTCCTTGACATCATGGTCTACCTTTTCATCTTCGGTTCCTTATCATGTCATTCCTTTACCTATTTTCTTGCTTTTCAATGTTCTTCTCTTCGTGCCTCATTTACTAACCGCCAATGAGAGTTATTTTGGCTCGGTGTACCTCACGTCCTGGAATAACGATTTCATACAAATCCCTATAAACAAACACTAATTATTTTAATGAGCGGCTTAATGCATGTCATAAATTAAATTATATTTTACATTGCACATGAACTTATTTTAGTCAAGTAAATAAGTTTCTATCTATGATATTTTCTCATTAAATTATCATCTTATGTCTGCAATGTGATGGTTTAAATGTGGCCATGGCGTTGAAACGACAAAAGAAACAAATCATGTTAATTTACAAGTGCGTGTGAACCGAGATTTGATGGCTGTAGCATCGTGGCAGAACAACGAGGCGAAGATTTCAATGGCCTCCAGGCTAGCCCGACATCTGCATGGGTTGAAAATATGTGCGGTTGGTAATAAAAAACTAAGCAAAAATCAATCAGATAAACTAGTTAAATGATAATCTAAAAGTAGAATACATAGACAAATTTATTTCTACAGAAGATAAGCAAAATGTGAGAGTATAATAACTTAATGCAAATGTAAAAACCTGGTTCAACATTTTAAATGTAACACATTACGTGCAAACCGCCACAACCCTCTGGTCTATCACTGTCACGACCGCCACAACTCGGTTAACATGTATAGATTCGGCGATCTTATTTCCGGACCCGAAACACAAGAGACTTATTTCTCCTGACATAACAGAACGTGCACACAGCTGTCTCATATCTGAAGTGTTGCTAGAAGCAATGCAGTGTCAGAAGCACGTAAGCACAAAATTGTACATTTGAGAACGCAGAGATGTGTCGCACTGGAAATAATGTCGCAACCATATTCAGCTAAACCACTAGTATAATATCTTAATTTTTCAAATTCAGGTGTCTCAAAATAAATTGCTAAAACTTCAAGAGCATGTAGAAAACCAAGATGATAAGTGTTTGCCAATGAGCATGTGGTAGGAAAATTCATATAACGAAAGTACTGATGACATTTTCCTCTGATTGTAAGTAACTCATCGCGCACTGGTGTTTGATAGTTACACATTCTAATACAAATAAACTTCACGTACGAGGACCTACCAAACTCCACTGCAAGTCGCCTTGCCCACCATTCAGGCTTCCAACCAATGTTCATCGGCAAAACGTGATCAGCTTCTACTGTTTACGTGTTTATAAGGAAATATTTATTCTGAGACATCTTGTGCAATGTAAATAATAAGCGACAACTCTGATTAAAAAGGAAAGGAATGACGGAAAACGTAAAAAAATCGATATTTCGAGTCTCGAGTCTATCTCAAAGTTCGAATGATCTAATCTTCTAACCGTCTGTCTGTCTGTGGTGCAGAACTGTCGGACAGCTCTGGCAGCGACGACCCGGCGCCGCGCAACAAGCAGGCGCGGCTGGCGCGGCGGCGCGGCGCGGGCGGCGGCGCGGGCGGCGGCGCGGGCGGCGGCGGGGGCGGCGGCGGGGGCGGCGGCGCGGGGCGGCGCCGGCGCTCGGGCATCTCTGCCCGCGAGCGCAACCTGCGCCGCCTCGAGAGCAACGAGCGGGAGCGAATGCGCATGCACTCGCTCAACGACGCCTTCGAGGTGAGTTCCCCAGGGGCCGCATTCGCGTCACCTCAAAACAGCCACGATAAAACGCTCTGAAAATTCCCTAAAAGCAAATAATAATGACGTAAAAAGTTTGATCAAAACTAGTTCCGACGAATAACTCAAGCTATTGTACGTAATCAAGGTTTCTTGATTACATACAATAGCTTGATGTAATCTAATTTGATGTAATATTGTTGATGTAATCAAGGTTTCTTCCTTTCGTTCACATGAACTCAGCTTCCAGACTTTTGGTTTGGACTGTTCTTTAACAGGAAATTTCTGTCTTTAGTTATTCTGAAATTGGCCAAACCGACAATGGCGCTGATAGTCCTCACAGGAACCTTTGATCACATATTCACAACGGCTGACGTTACAAATTCTGAGCGAAGAAATCGAATAGACACTCAGTAATTCCGTGGAGAACATTTGTTGCATCTCTTAAATATTATTTGAAGCAAGTACCATTAAAATTGTATTAATATCGATTAAATCAACGAAAATGCATTAAAAATGTCAGAAAAAGATAAACAATGACTAGTCAAAATCGGCGAAAAATGCAAAACAAATGACATATAAAAATGGGTAATTTCCTTTTGTCGTAACATTGAATTAATGTCTATTCTAAACGGCATATACTAAAGTGAAAAGGAAAAAAATAACATTTTATTAAATCTGCCCTCTTCTCATTAACCAGAAGATGTCGCGGACCAACTAATTTGGCTATAGGCAACTACAGCAGCGACTCTAACCGGGAAGTCTTCGGGTTCGAGCCCCAAAGGGGGGTAGGATTTTCGCTACTAGCAACGTAGCTAGGTCGATTTCAGTTAATAATTTGAACATTAACCGACTAATTCGGGATTTAAAAATGTTGGTCTCTTTAGGCATAGATGTACTAGCGGAGAAGTGAAAATGACTGTTTTGCTCATATAACAAATATTTTGCCGGCCCGAGAAACCGACTCTGACTTAGCGACGTGGCTGTTTGTCCTATGTCCGAAGGGTTGGGTTTTCTAGTCCCGTCATCATGTGAGAAGTCATATCGGTCTGTTACCTTACCTGTATTGTATGACCTAGTATGTCTTTATCTATTGCCCGCCGAGATAACGTTGCCTAGGAACGAAGCTATCATGCCGTACTTACGAATTAGTAAATATTTCGGAACTGATGGTAGAACGAGGAAATAAAGAGTTTTAGAATGTGCGTGGTGACACCGCTTACACTATGTATTTCTGTGGGCGCAGCAACTGAGGGAGGTGATTCCACACGTGAAGATGGAACGCAAGCTCAGCAAGATAGAAACTCTCACACTGGCCAAGAACTACATCATGGCGCTCACCAACGTCATCTGCGAAATGAGGGGAGAAGAGAAGCCCTACACGTAAGTGCAGCCCACAGCGACCTGTGGCGCCAAATTGCACCTTTTGGGTAGGTGCATGGTTTTGTTTCAATTAATTGTTATCTTTTCATTTATTTAATGCATGAAATGGCATACAAACTGTATTACGTTTGTAGTTTCGCCTTGCCAAATTGTTCAACAGCTTAAACTTTAGTTCAGGACTTACATTTTTTTTTAAATACTAAGGTGTATGCGCTTTTCTGTGAAAATAAATGTCTGTAAAATATGATCAGAAATAAATATTTACCATCATAGTAATTTACTTCTACTGGTGTTACTGTGATTTGCCGTCATATGAAGTGTTTGCTATCAAATTCAGTTCATTTTGTTTTTTACCAAAATCCACTTCTTTGCATTTTTGCTAAGTTTAGAAGTTCCTCCATAACTTCGCGGAGGTAGTTCAAATGCAGCTTATTCTCGCATGCAATGTGACGAGAACACATCCCGTTTAAATGAAAACGAGAGTAGTCGCGAGAAGTTTTTTCCTCTTGTGAAAATTTCGCAAACTGAATGAGCTAACTTTGAGTCCAAACGACAAAGTGTTTATAATGTGAGATATGAAACAAATTTATCGTTTTATTTTAACAATTCTTGCAATGATGAATATCGTATTCGTAAAACAAACAATGATTCCAACACAAGGGTGTGTTTCACTACGTACACGCAATAATACGCATAAATGCATGTTAATGTGCACGCATGAATATGCATTTATCGTATTCTCACACCACCAATGAGAGCGTAGGTTTCCGCGGCCGAAGTCAGTAGCTACTTGGCTATCCGGGAGATGCTGCGTCCTAGATACAGATGCCACCGTTTCGGCCGTCACGCCGGGTCCTTCCTCAGGGCGAAACACATCTGTGGCATCTGTGCGTAAGACGCGGTGTCTCTGACATACCCACACGGGGCAAAAGAAGCCGAAACAAGCGACTAGTACAGTAGAGTCTCGGTAATTCGATAATTTGAAGTAGACGGAACCGGACATAACTCGAATAAATGAGTACTCGAATGATCAAAAATGATTAATTTATTAAAATTATTAATTAATTAACATAAACACTACTTTAAAATTTCAAAGTATCTATATTTCAATAAAAATGAACTTGCATAATATTATTACATTAATAGCAAAAGATAAGTTAATTGCATGTTAAAGTAATTGTCAATTGTTTTTTGTTTAAGTATATTGTTTCTTTTACATGCGGCAATATCACGCAATCTGCACAACTAAACTAATTGTTGTTTGATCGATTGGGCGTAACAACAATGCTACCGCATCGGTCCAACAACAATGCTTCGAACCGGCCAAACAACAATAAAAGACATATGTAGTAATTTTTTCATTTCTTGGTAATTTCTCCAGGAATAAATTTACTTATTTATTTTAATTAATGTTTTAGTAAGTCGTATTTTACACGGATTTATGGGAAACTCGAAGCATCGAGACTGGAATTATAGAGAGTCTCTGTATCTGAAGCCAGGCCGTGGTGTCTGCCGCAGGTTCCTGGACGTGGAGTGCGGCTCCAACGACGGCAGCAGCAACAGCAGCGGCGCCAGCTGCAGCGGCAGCACCAGCGGCGGCGGGGGCGGCGGCGGCGGCGGCGGGGGCGGCGGGGGCGGCAGCGTGAGCAGCGGCGCCAGCACCAGCAGCAGCGGCGGAGAGCCCGCCCCCGACGACGACCTCGAGCCCAACAACAACTCGCTCTTCCAGGAGAACCTGGAGCTGCGCGACCCGCTCATCGCCGGCCTATGACGCGCCTCAGAAGCCTCTCGCACCATCACCTTCCTTTCGAGTTGCGTCGGAAATTGTTTCCTGCTTTGGACATCTATTGGCTTTCGCTATGTGTTCAAAAAGTATTGGTTGAGAATTTGTGTTGACTAGTCGTTATATAGAGAGATTAGGAGAAAATATAGCATTATTTATTCTAAAAGAATATTTGGATATTGTTGAGGAAATGTATATAAATAAAACTTCAAAATTCTCAACATCACTACCATTTTCATGTATTTGCTCATGTTTCGAATTTCTAGAAGTTAGCGTGCTTTAATACAATTTCAATTGAGGACTTCAAATAATAGACAGTGAAAGCTATCAAAATTCTTATCCTGTCTGA
Organism: Teleogryllus occipitalis; assembly: GCA_011170035.1. Classification (NCBI taxonomy): domain Eukaryota; kingdom Metazoa; phylum Arthropoda; class Insecta; order Orthoptera; family Gryllidae; genus Teleogryllus; species Teleogryllus occipitalis. The sequence goes on along the minus strand of BLKR01002986.1, from coordinate 17,020 downwards.
ATGAAAATATAGGTTACCTCTTACGCTTCAAAATATTATGGAAGCAAGCCTAAAATGATTATGTGGCAAAGTTAACCTAGTTGCTGCAAACGAGATCAAAGTGAAATAGGCGTAAACGTAAATGTGCAATCTTTCGAACTGAACAGTTAGTCAGATAGCGTTGCCCAGCACTAACAGTGAATTCGGAGTGCCCGTGTCGCAAAAGGACGCTGAATCTTAGCAGGGGATATGCGACTGCTCACAGTGGATTTCGTTTGTGGTTTACATAATGACAATTTTGTATAAAGCAGATATCGTTCGTCTCATTGTGACTAGTAGCGTATACTTTACTCATGTGAAGTGAATCCTTAGAAGTGAATAGTTGGCTAGAAGCAGTAGGAAGTTGAAAATCATGTTCAAGATTATGAACTCTGTGTACATTATATTAATGACTCATCATAGATTAATCGCTGCTTTTCTTGCCAGGTCCAAGTTGAAGTTTGGATTGATAATTGATGGGGTTTGTGATTGAATTTCCTTTTCTGGTGAAAAAGTTTCCTTAATTGCTAATGAGGTAATTGATTTATTGATGTGTATGAATTGATCTGTCATTGAATCAACCAACCAAATAAAATGTTACGTTCTCTTAATTTTAATTTAGAGAACGTCTGAACGTGACACCTAGGAATGTGAAGATGGACGATTCCAACTGTTTGTTACCTTGTAGTTGAACTGTTAATGGAAACATGCCGGTGATCTAAACAGCATTGAATATTGTGTGCTTAATTTTAAGAGAGACCATATACCAACCGAGAAATGAAACTTGTGTGCCATGAGCCATCAAGAAGAGGAATTGTTTGTTTTTTAGAAGATTTGACGAGTGATATTGTACGGCGCAATTTTTGTGAAAGCTTCAAAATTGCTGTAGCTCCCTGCAACAATTTTCGTAAAGCAGTCTTCAATAATTTTAATTGTTTATATTATAATTATGTGCTCTTGAAGATAACCGATATTAATTTCGAATGGCATCTTAAAAGAATAAATGTTTACAGTGATCCGAAAACACAATTTTTCCAAAAAAGGTTTGCGTCTTTTGAATAACCAAACCACCTCTTTCCATTTCGACGCGCCAAAAATCATAATTGTAAACCATTTCATAAGCAGCATATTGAGCATTAAAAATATTTTTATGTGTTTGCTTTATATATTATCACAAATTGTAACAGTGAAATTATGCTCATCATGCAGGGCACATTTAAAATGAATGGGAAATTAAGAGAACTCCAAAGGTAGTTGCTGTTCAACGGCAGGAGTTTGAAATATGCTGTTATATTTGCAATGCATTTAAATGGCGTTTTTGAAATCTCCAAAAATTAGTCGAATTTTTGTGTTGATGAAAGCAGCTCTGTAATAGGCAGGGTACTTAGATCTACACTTACCGTGACTAGACAATTTAATGAGAAATTGTTACCAATGCCAAACAGCGGGTCTTTTAGCCTGCTACTTGTCCCGCGGCTCCCTTTTACTTCAAAATCCCCTGCTTACCCTTTAACAGAAACATTTAGGTGTGGAAGCAGATACTTCTGATATATCTATAACAACACAAAGCACTGAATAGCTCAAAATTAAGATATAGCCCCACTTAATCAAATTATGGACTACAGAAAATAATTATTCAAATTGAATTTGTAGTTGTTAAAACTATTACTACTGAATTTAAACGAATTATTTGGAACCATTAAATCATCAAGTAGTATTCCAAAAGCCACGTTTCGTAGTGCATTTTGTGTTAAGTGGGATATTTGAAATTTGTATATGAAGTGCAGTCTAAGGAGATACGCTTTTCTAAATATTTAATTTACTGTTACTCCTTTAATAAGTACCTACCCTTGCAACTGTTGCATGCACTTTTTCATGAAAGTAGTTGAGGAAACGTTCCAAATATAAGTGGTTACCAGTTGTTTATCTCTGAGTCAGTCTTCAAAAAAGCGTTTTTTATTTCGTTCATTGAGTGATGATTTCAATTTCTCCGTTGCATTTTAAGTGGCATGCAATGTCTCGTGCAATTATAAGTCTTCAATAAACATTTCTAAGAAAAAGTTGTTGACTAGTCCCCCAAACCTTTACCTGGACCACTCCCTGGAACCCGGGACAAGGATCACGCGAAGCTAGTGCCATAACACGGGAGTAAGCAGGAGTGAAGGGCGCCTAGCTGCTCGGCTTTGCCCTTCGGCCTACAGCAGCCCGCTTTGCACACACGCTCTGGGTTGGACGGCGAACATGCTCTGCTCTAATACCCTCATAAAATTCGTTTGCAATACTCCAATCCCCACTCCAGGGTCACTCCGCAGTAATTGTACTCGACTCACTTTTGTATGGATACTCTGAACTCAGATCTGAAGTCTCTAGTATATTAGTGACCACGATGGAAATGATACTTAGAATTACGGGCATAAGTGTAGTATAAACATTGTTCTGAGAACAATCAGACATCGATTAATGCATTTTGCAATTAAGGGTATTCAGATAAATCTGTATCATGGTGCTCATGTAATGGCCAAAAATGTATTCGTATGAAGATGAGCTGCGATTGAAGATATTATGTGCTGTAGAGAGACCATCCAACCCAGAGGGGAAAGTCCGTCCAGTCAGAGAAGTCCATCAAGCTTGCTTGTGGCATTGTGCATCTTGAAGTTCATTATAGCAAACTTGATGGGCATATAGGATAAATAATACATATCATATTTCTATATTAAATAAATGTATAATGAGGTATAAAATATGAAATATAAACAATATAATTTTAATATATAATTCTAATATGATCCTATATGTATTTTTATACAGATACGTAAAGAAATATTGTAAAATATTGTAATTGCATGTAATTTTCTGTTGTGAATACACAATAAGCATGTTCCTCAGAAATCAGTATCATATATGCAATTGTCTTCCATTTACCTCTAAAACATCTCAGAAAGACCAATCCAGTAACCTAAAATTACATTAAAATTAAAATATTACTAGGTCTGGGTTCAAATTATATTTGCATTCCATTAAAAGTGGTATGTGTTTCATTCAATTCAACTTAGTTCAAATTTGAAATGTACGCAACATGTTAGCATACGTGTGACACCACACTTAAAACACTAAATATTGAATATCTTCTTTCCGTTGTAGTTCAACTTAAAAAACAAACTGCAAAAATTTGCTTTAAAGACCTCCTTCCTTTAATTTAAAATCATTGAAACAACTTGTTAAATTATATTATGGAACAAAATTGTGTTCCTATTATTTATTTAAAGTTCGTAAAGAGTTTATTGAAGCAGTTATATTTGCAAGTTATTTTTGAAATGACAACAAAATAATATACAGCATATAGCCTTTGCTGCCTCGAAACAAGAACCCTTAACACCCTCCATAGTGTTTAAAGTAATTTTATTGGCAAAATATTTAAGTAAATATATAAAACAAATATAACGAAACAATCAGATATCGTGTTGAAGTACATTACATAATACAAATAAGAGAGAATACAGATATACTAATAGAAATGCATAATAAATGTAACACACTTTATGTTATATGTAAAATGTAAAGAGAAATTTAATTACTATTAACAGTGCTAAATCTCGAAGTCCAGATTTTCACGGATGTACACTTTCTGGTGGTCCCAGATAACGAAAAAGTATATATATATATATATATATATATATATATATATATATATATATATATATATATATATATTAGTATTTCAAAACATCAGTCCGTCCGTTCTAAACAACACAAGTGCACAAACCATACCAATAAGGATTTTCCCAAAAAATAATATTCTCCTACCTATCTGGCTGAACTCGAGCTCCAGCAAATTTGAACTAACTTTTTAAATTTTGGGGGTTCTTTATATGAAACCCTTATAACTACACAATAGTTTCTCAAAAAATGCTCCATATTTACTTTCTTGTGAACATACGTATATACGTAGTATGGAGAAAGTTATGTAATGCTGCGGAAAATCGGCTTAGATATTTCACCGGAAATGCACGTTTTGGGGTCCCCATATACCGAAAAAGTGGTTGTCTTTTTTTTCAAACCGTCCGTCCGTCTGTCCGTCCGTCCGTCTCTGACACAATTACCGCCTAATTTATATGTAGGATTTTTTTCGAAAATGGATATTCCCCGGACGATCTGGCTCAATTCGAGGCGCAGCGATTTGGAAAAACTTTCTTTAAAATGTAAAGTTTACATCAAGCCTGAGGGATATTTTCAAAATTTTCTCAAAAATGGTTCCAAATTTTTTCTTTAATTTTTTTTAAGAATAGAGTAAAATAAACTTATGATCCATAGGGGGCATAGGTCCATTTTTTACTGTTAACTCTGAATTTTCGAAAATGGCAAATGTGTGGATTTTTTAGATTTTTTCTCCTTCAGATCAAATTTGTTCTCCATCTTTAGTTTTCATTGACCCCCTGGGGGCCGATGAAATATTTAAGGGGGTCAATAATAGTCGAGGGGTAGATTATAGAGGTCAAAAGCCGAATATGAATCGGCCACTGACCATTAGAATCAATATTTCACTGAATACAAAACATATTTAATGAAGTTAATAATTGTTTTCTGACAAGCAACGAAACAATAATTCGTTACAAATTCGCTCCGTTTCTTTCGTATCGGTCGTCCATCGTTAGGCATTCGGATGTTGTAAAAACTATAGTATAAGTATAACTATCCATTCACGATTCTGTATCACGCAAGAAAATACTCTCCCAACATGCACCGGAGAAATGTTTTGCTCAGTTCTTAAAAAAACACTCAGCATCTTTCCTCTGAAAATATAATTTACGTTTACTTCAATTTTTCAAATCTTGCTCTCAAAAATTCTTAAACTATCCGACAAAGATCTTTGTATTTCGTTTGATATGTCGTTGACCTGTACTAACGCAATTGAACGTCATTATCCGACTGAAAAACCGAGCTCTCCTCGGGCGTGCCTGGAGGTTTCAAGTATCAGTCTGCTGCCTACCAGTGTGAAGAGCAGGTGAAGAGAAGTGATAGCTGATAGACTGGAGAATGGCTTTTTCATTCTGGTGCACGTGTTCAGAGGAGCAGATTTCCCCTAGAGACTTCAATGGCAGAGTGACAATAGTAAGTTTAAATTTTTCTTTCAATGTTTAATAAATAATTTTACGTATCCAGCTTTAAAATAATCGTTTGTGTAGGAAATTGTGTCAAATGAACATAGTGGAATCTCGGATATTTCTAAGCTTTTAATATACTATCGTACTTCTTCTTGGCTTGTATAAAACCAAAATAAAACGTTTGTTTTAATTTAAAGATCATTAGAATATCTCGATCACCGATGTATTTTTACGTGTAATTTTTGTAAAGAGGAATATTTATATAATTTTCTGTGTTTCCTTGGTATACGTTATTGGAATATAGTTTGACGTTCATTTTGATTTCCCTAGAATGTTTTGATTGAACATATTTTAATGACCGTCTAGGAGGTAGATGAATTGAGCATTTATGTTCAGCATGACAGAATTTCCTGTTTTCGATGGCAGATTGCACAATGGGCAAGTAATAAAAAAATTAAAATTAAAATAAAAAATGGTGAAATATTTTTCTCCAAGTCGTGATTTTCTGATTTGTTACAAATTCATTCCTTTACGGCATTTTATTTGAAGATAAGAATAATTATGAAAATTCGTGGATCACTTTATGGAAGGGTGGTTCTTCCTATAGGTATTACGTCACGCGGTGAAACATGGAAAGTGCGGCGTTTAATTCATAGGTCACTGGCCTCCGATACAATTACGTCCTGCACTGATGTATGTTTCGATCCTATATGCTCGGGAATTACATGACGATAACTGAAAAGTGCGGAGGACGGATTTACCGACAATCAATGACAAATTGCACGACGGAAATGTTTGCAGGTTAACCAGTTCTTGAAACTATTACATGAAGTTCAAACCTAGGTCATAAGAACATAAATATTGGGCGCGAAAGAAAAATAGGACAGAGCGCAAGGGAGGATCAAACTAAAAGAATGGTGGTTTATCTTTCACATATTTCTAAAGATGTTCCCACAGTCTAAAATATTAAGTAAATGTGTTGAAATGCCTACGGGTCGTTCTTTTATTAGTTGATCTTGCTGCATCCTTTTCTTCGTATACGTGATCTGCTTTGATTTGATTAATTTTTGAAAATTTATTTTCATCAAAAAACAGTTAAAAATGTATGTATGACGTTTGGGGGGGAGTATAAATTTATGCACGTTTTCTTGAGCTTCATAATCCTTTCCTCCATCCTTTTACTATACGCACATATTTGCACGATGAACAAAAGTTCATCATCAAAACGAGGTTTGCAACAATTGAAAACTAGACATTTTCGCCCGTGTGTTATTGAAAACGTATTTGGATTTGATCTCCATCTGAGTTCTGTAAGCCGTCACTATTCATGATAAAAATACTCTTAGCTAAACACGAACGTTGAGTTTGGACTTTCAATGTCAAATGTAAACAAATAAAATGGAGTCAATTACGCACAATGAGATTTGTGAGGGAAAGCTTCTACTTGATGAATGTCGGATAGATTCCGAAGAAATAAATTTTGTGTATTAATTATCGAAATCTCCACCCTTCGATGTTTATTAGTGTGGGCTGGGAGCCGTCAGGCTGATATTTCTCGATTCCCATTTCCTATTCGATTTTGATTCGATGAGCAACCAGCAGATCTATTGCTGTTGGCCGCACGCAAAAGAATCCCATGTGAAGAATCAATAGAAATTACGATAAAGTTAAATGCATTTTTTAAATTTGGATTTCCCTTTCTTCAAAAGTGTATTTTTTGTATTATTAGATCTCAATTATTGGGGGAAGTCCATGTTACGCTTTAATTTTTAAATATTGACCCCGGCACACTGTGATGTTAAGAATAAGTGGCCCTTCGGAAAATGTAATGAAGAGATGATCGATTGTTTTTCTCCTTGACTAAGTCACTTTCACATAAATACCCGCAAATCTCTATTTTTGGTTATATTTTTTCTAATATATACATTTATTCGAGGCTCTTGGCTATGGACGACGCAACGTCGAAGGCTGCGTTGCTGACCACAGCCTTGGACGTGGCGTCTCCCAGAAAGCAGCGCAGGCATGCCAAACCGCGTCCGCACGAGCTCCTTGCCCGCCTGGGAAGACGGGCAACTTCCCCTGACACCGCTCTCGAAATCCCCCTCCAAATCCAGAAAGGGGCGAAGACGCAGGCTCCTGCTATGCGCATGGCTGCAGCTATCGGAAGCTGTGGCAAATAGAAGGCCACCTTCTGTCGCCATTTTGTTGGCAAATGAAGGTGAGAATTCGAATTGTAGCACGGATTCGAATGAAATTTTTTCGTCTAATTTCCTCCCGTTTCATGTATTCAAGATTGAACATTGAACTATATGTGGCTTGGTGTAAGAAGGGGCCAATGCCAATATTCTAATTTTGAAAGAATGGGTGGTTTCTTCTTACTAACTCTATGAAAGACGCCCAAACTGAAGCCGCGCGAAATGTGGAATAGTGGGTAAATTTGAAAATGTTTGCCAGATCTAAAAATTGAATTATGATTTTAATTTTCACTACTTATTACTATTTAATGCTTGTTTGCATTTTAAATTCTGGCGAGGGGCAGAAATATCTTTGAATGTCAAATTCTTGCCTTGTTTTAGTTTTGTTTTATGTTACATTAAATCACTGATATTTGTTTATACAGCAATAAAGTGAAGTATTTTTAATAATTTAATAAAAGCAAATAAAGTGAATGAATTTTCCCCGTTTCCTTTGTTTAAGAATTTTTCAAATGGTAGTTGAAGTGTAAACAAAACAATGTCATATTATAATATTACATAGCCATTAACAATATCGCGGAAAATACGTGTTGTTTTAGCACCACTAGTTTTTTATTGAAAGCACTTCACTATTTATATATGCTGGGGGAAAATTAGGATCCATCGCGCACTGGAAGTTACTGAAAAAAATCAAGAATTCCGTCGGTGTTCGGCACGCTGTTTTCGCAAAACCCGAGGGCAATCCTTGCTTCAGCGAACGATTTGCTGTCATTGCTCGCCAGGAACTCCACCTACCGGATATGTCTGACAGTTCACTGTGCGGAAAACAGTACATCATTTGAGCAACATTGTGTTCTGGAATATTAAATATGTGGATTTATTTTGTAAATAAGGTACTAGCGATTAATCGTAATTAGTACGACAATCTATTATTTTATGATTAATAAATATAATTAAATCGATTATATTTAGGCCAATGAATCCCTACTTTAATTAAAATTTCCGATTATAGAGTTCGATCATTTTAATTTTTTTTTATTTCTAAAGTTGCACTTAGATTTAATTTCAAAATGTTGCCAGTTCGGCACAAACATAGCCTCATCAAATGCAACCTCTGACAATTTCGTGTAATATGCGGCGTATTCAGGAAGGCGACTTTGTGACCACGAGGTGATGATTAGCTCATTGATTATAATAATTAAAAACCAACGAATCAATGTCACTCAGAGCCGTCACGGGTATTGTTCTCTTCGAGCTGTTACACCAGGTGACACCTGGATGAATAATGATCCAAATGTTTTGGGGGGAAGACGCCCAAACTGAAGCCGCGCGAAATGTGGAATAGTGGGTAAATTTTAAAATGTTTGCCAGATCAAAAAGTTGAATTATGATTTTAATTCTCTCTACTTATTACTAGTGAATGTTTGCTTGCATTTTAAATTCTGGCGAGGGTCGGACTGGGGGTGAACTACAAACGCATTCAACTGAACATGGAAGTGTACAGTGAGCATACATCGAAATGTCTGTGTCAAAGTAGGAGGTTGGCCAACAATTTTAACTATGCTTGGATGCCACGGACACACTTTGGCATCTCATGGGGTTTCTGTTTCTCAATGTACAAGAACCAGCACCCGGACGAATAGACGCTGCGCGGTATTGCGTGTTAGTCAAGGGCGCGGGCGATGTCTCCTTAGTTTAGTGTGCGCTGCCCTGAATTGGAAGTCATGCCCATAGGAGCGCTTATTCCATTTTTTGCAGACGATACCGTAATCTACATGTCTTACTCCTCAATTAATTACGTAGCTAACGAAATCCAATCTCATTTAAATAAAATAGAAATCTGGGCAACGGAATGGAAGATTAAACTCAACCCCGCGAAATCTACAGCTAAAGTTTTCACTTTCAGACCATATTCCTTCCCTATGCGATTGAATATGAACAACACAATCCCTTGGACTCCTCATAACAATGCCGTTAAATACCTGGCTTTGATGTGTGTCAGAAATGACAACATTTTTGACACAAGATAAAACAATCGTACATTGATTCGTCTGTGTCAAAAATAAGGTTGGCAAACAATATTATCTACACTTTCATGCCGCGGACACATTTTGACACCTTATCGGGCTTGTTTCTCAATGTCGAAGAACTACACCCGGAAGAACAGGCGCTGCGCCGTGCGGCATTGGGGGTTCGTCAAGGGCGAGGGCGATGTCCGTAACTTAGGGTTAGCTGCCCAGAATTGGAAGTCAAGCCCATAGGAGCGCCTATTCCCTCGGCGGACATGGTCTCACAGTAGGCAGGGTTACACAAACACCGCGCGAACTACGATTTGCGTCGTGAAAAGTGTACAACTTAAGTTTGTTTGTTTTTTTCAGTAATTTCAGTTTTCTATAATTTGGCAACGAAAATATCTAGTTTGTGAAATGTTAATCTCTCGCTTTTTTTAAATTTGTTATTATTATTATTATTATTATTATTATTATTATTATTATTATTATTATTATTATTATTATTATTATTAATCTTTCAACTATTAATAGTTAAATTGTTGGGGAGGGATTCTGAAACTCAAGAAAGCGTGCGCAGATGATTTTTTCCCCCATACGTCACATACAGTTTTTGACTGTTCTTGACTAAATAAAAAAAAAAGAGAAAAGAAACAGTAACTTCAAGTGCGTGACGTAAGCTAATTTTTTCACAGCACATATAATTAAACAATATCGATTTCGACTTGCACCTATTTGCGATTTCGACTTGCGCCAGATTTCGACTTGCACCTATTGAAAGGTCAGATTGAGTTTGCATCATGTTTCTGCAAGTTGGTTGTTATTCTGTTTATTTTGCTAAAAAAACGTTTGTTTTACATATTTATTTAACGTATTTATGTTAATAAATGTAATGTAATGTTGAATTTTGTGGTGTGAGGTTTTATATAGTTCGTTGTAGATAATTTCCTCTATATGAATTGTGCGCAAAATTAACAGGAAAATCATGATAATTTCGAGAACTACGTAGCACCGAATCTATTTTGAAACTCGACAGCACTGATGAACTAACACAGGTGATTTGAACTTCCAGAAGTCACAGATGAGATTTCCCTTAGAATAGTAATCTTTAAATGATGCGAAAAAGAAAGGAACTCATCTTTTCATGGTATGTAGGTGGATGTCAAGGGGTTCCCTTAATTGTTCAAAGAAGGTTCTAATGATAATTGTTAAGTGTATTTAGTGGCAGGCATTCCATTGTAGAAGCTAATTTAAACTTCTATCCAGTATTCGTTTTCGACATTTCATTGAGTGTTTGGGTGGCAACTGTAACTAAATGGAAACAACGATGCTATGTGATGTTTTTGAGAGAAGCAGCTAACTATAGGAACACAGCCAACACGGAAATTTGCAGCACAGCTGGCTCGTTTAAAATTTTTGAAGATTAGGATAGCGTTTCAATCCTGTAAATGGTACCCTGCACTTCCTCACATATTTAGTAAATTATCAGCGATTCAAAAATTCAATCTTTAGTGATCCTACTTCGTGTACTGCTTTCGGCGCGTAACCAGAGCGCATAAGACCCTACAACTGAAGATTACAAAATGTTACGAAACAATTCCAATGAAACATGCATTCTTGGAAAGTAACTATAATTTTATATTTTAATAATTCGCGTAGATGCTAGAGCATGTTAAAATATTTCTGGCGAGAGCCATTTGGACCCGAAGGGATAGAGCAGACACAGCGCAGAGCCCACGAGGTAGGCGAGACGTCGTAAGCAGAGCTGCAGTCCCTCTCTACACACGCGTAGATTCTCAGATACATCGGAGGTGCTTTCAAAATTGTTTGGACTAGTGATGAAACCTATTAGATAACATTTTTAGTTATTTATAAATATTACGCATTCATTACTCATTGATATATACACATTTTATACATATTTTACGTTATTCAAATTTGTAGGTTTAATTTAGTACATTCATTCGTTTTAACGTTCTTAAATTTGAATCTTCCAGAAAAATCTCCTTTAGGTGTGACCTTTTTCATGTAAAGCAAGCAGCAGACTACACCGAGAGGAGCTTTGCGAGAAATGTGGAAAAGGTCAGTGAGGCTGCGTCCACTCATTAGAAAGAGATTATTCGATATATTGAAATGACTTTGTGCCGCAAGCCCCACGAGCCAACGGTCAGACTGCAGACGTTGCTATGAGATCAGCTGCAAGTCCCATTTGTTGTTTTATTGTATGCTCTTACCAGTGGCGGCTCTAGCAACAGACAGAAGGGAGGGCACAAACAGTTACAGGATCAAATAAAGTTAGGCATTCGAAAAATTGTTATATTTGGATTACGTCACAGAAGTAATATTTAGAATCGAATTATCTCCGAGGAAGACAGTCTAAACACAGGATCTATAAATTAAATTTAACCTTCTGTTTTTAGATTCTGCAAATTTATCTATTACTAATTCATTAAAATTAACTGAGTCTCGTAACAAAACTCTTTCTTTTGATAGCATATAAAGTGTATTCAATCTCTCTTCCGACATGGTATTTCTTAAAAATGACTTTTCTCTTCCCAAAGTGGAGAAAACTCCCTGGGATTCTACAGTTGTCATTGAAATTGAAGAAATTACTTTTAATAGTTTAGCTGATACAGAAAACACATCCCATAAACAAAGATCAGAACACAGAGCACTCACACAATTTGTTTGTATATGGATCGGAAAACTAATGCCGACCATGACGATTGCACACTTGGACTGAACGCTTGTGAAGAGACAGATCTGTTAAATAGACCACCAACAGCCTGACAAAACCAACAGCCTGACCTTGACAAAAGTCAAGCGAAAGGAATACAATAAGTTTAAAAATCGATCAATAGGTAGCGCCGGTCAACGACGTTGCTACCTCCCCTGGCAGGCTGCTGGGCGGCGCCCCACGTAAGACGTCATTTGCCGAACCTATGTTGCCATTTGAGCACTCATTGGCGGCGATTTCTTTGTCAGTAAGTTCCGTAACAACGCCGCGTTTAGGACACAGAGGCGAGTGTCCGCAGCCAACGAAAACCGCTGTACGGAACAAGTGGGAGTACGAATGCTCAAGATGCGCTCGATTCGAAAACAATGATACAAAGATGGATACCCACAGAGATTATTTAAAAAAGTGCAGGAGAAGAAATGCTAATCTCAGTAGGAGGGGGCAGTGTCCCTGGCGCCACTGGCTCTTACGTAATTTCATCCCGTGAAATTCTAGTTTTATCATCATAATAGTAAATGTAGTTCGCATTGCCTGAAGAGAATACATTATTGTATATCGTTTAAATCAATCTTTATTTATTTAACATAAACTAAAAACTGTATGTGACGTATGGGAGAGAAGTATAATCTGTGAAAGATTTTTTTGAGCTCCAGAATCTCTTACCTTTGTTACTAGTTGAAATATGAATAAATGCTCAATAATGAAATGATTGATTCTAAAATTTTATTATAAGAAATTCATTCATAAGTAAGAAACATGAATTATAGAAATAATTAAATAATTCAAATCTTTTAATATATCCCTTCAAATTTTTATTTTTATATTGTTCATTATGTACTATTTTAATTCAAGAAAGGATAATTTCCAACACAAAATTGTTTTTAGTTGATTTTCTTTGAAAGAAAAATTTAAGAAACTGGTTAGTTATTACACCTTTTACTGCGCAATTATACATCACTGAGTTCTGTAGTGCTATTTAGAGTTTACCGGCGGCAGCAAGCTTCTAAATATCGGTCAATAAATGAACTGTAGAAACATGTCCGAGCGAGAAACCCCTTCGTACCCGAGCGAGAAACACCTTCGCGTTCGAGGCGGCAAACGGGACACTCTTTAAAGTACGGTGGTCGATGTGTGTCCTTTGTTTTGATTTTACAAATTTCTTTTTGCACATTTGTCGGTCTAGTCTGTTGCGGGGCTTAGAGTATGCCTTACATGCTTCATTTTAAGCAATAAACATTTAATTCAGTGAAGTGAGAAAAAAATATTAATTTAACTTTGTAGTCAGTGTTCGGCAATACCAATGGCAATGTGCAATTGCAACACATTTTTTTTATTTTATTAACAGTACTAATCCTAAATGAATTACTCTTTAAGTAGCTTCAATCATAAATGTAATTACTCAGTTTTGAAATAGTCTTTCTCAATATTGAGTCAATAATTAATTAAACTGTGAGCGAATTGAAGTGATAAAGCAGTTTGTGTTTTATTTCACTGCACGATATGAAAAGTGTAAGTCTCACTGTTTGATGAGAAAATGTGTACTACCACTCCTCACAATTGAAGTGGTAGTAGAAATTTGTACTTGTGTACAAAAGTGTTTGCATTTATCCAAAAGTTTTAGTTTGTGGGGGGGGAGGAAATAGCGCTGTATTTCCGACGTCCTTCATGCGCGCCGGCGGCGTTGCTGAGAGGCGCGGGGAACAAAAGGTCACCTCGCGAGGTCGCCGCTGACCCGTCCGGACGAGTAATTGAGAGATTTCGCTAAGAAAAATTCGCTGCGTTATACCAATCTTCAATATCGAATGAGCTGCGAAAAAGGTTTCGAGCAACGAACAGTTGGTACAACGTGTCATGACTTTCTTATCACGTTCTAAGAGAGTGTCCACATGATTTGAATCATTTTCATTTCCTTCTTCTTTTGTTATTCTTATTTTCACTCGTAGATCAGACATGTGCAGGTTTCAGGGAAGGTCACTAGCTCGGTAGAGGTCGCAGCTACTGAGTACAGAGCAACTGGCGCGTGGTTTATACATGAAGGTTGTGCAAAACAGACGGGGGTGGCAGTATGTATGTCCGAAAAAGACTTGTTGGATTGCTTCCTTGCGTGACTGACGTGCTCGGACTGTGCTCCAATATTTTACTAATTTTGACTACTTTCTTACATCTTTCAGGTACCTTTTGTTTTTAAATTGTTTTCTTTACTTGTTTACTTGTTACAGGAACGCTGAAAGAGATTTATATTGTCCAAAGCAGTGGAAAAGAAGTAAATAGTTATTTGTTTAAAAGACAGCGTAACGGACAAACGTGCATTTTAACGAGTTCAAAGACTTTTAATACATATTTGGTGTACAAATAAATTTAGTTTTGCGTAAAGGGTTAAACAACTAGTGAAAGTGTTGTGATAATTGTGAAAAGCATCAAAATTCAAAGTTTCGCATATATTAGTAACGGAAAATTTTGAACCTTGTGATTTCAAAAGAATATCAAAGTGGTGAATTTTTGTGGCCTTTAAAGAGGTAAAGTATAGTAATCTAATTGTATTTATTAGTTTGCAGCTTAGATCTATTAACGGAAACACACTCAACTCTACTCGCAATTAACCAATAACATTTAAATACTAATTAGAATCCCATTTCTTTTATTTTTTAAATACTTTAAACTTAAATTAAATAATTTAATACACGTAAATTAAAAAGATAATTTAGGAAACATTTTTGACACATAATCTGATTTCTCATCTAATTATTTATTCTCATATTTGCCACGCATTTGATACGCATTCGTGACATGGCTACTATTCGCTATACACTTTCTACTCTGTACACTCTCAAAGCCGACCTTCTGAAAGCCTTCACACACGTAAACAAAAATTTAGATGAACATATCCGAAGGCTCGAAGAGGTCGTTCAAAACTCAGACCGTTGGACAACAATAGGCAACACCGCAGAAACTTTCAACCGTCCATCCGCGAAAGCAAAAACACAATCATCACAACCAATCATGACTCAAAACAGATTTGCTGTGTTAGATTATGACAATGATTTTCCATACCTTCCCAATCCTCACTACCCCCTCCCATCATCGACACGTCCACCCACAAACCGACGCAAACAGGCTAGCAAGCGCAAAGAAACAAAGACACGTAGAGTTGCGCAACCTGGCCCACAAGTGAACAAGGACATTCCTACTGAGCCCACGAAAAAGGTACTAATTTTAGCAGATAGCCATGGGCGACAAATCTCCTCCCTGCTCAGTGGGAAACTCCCATCCAATTTCTCTGTCATGTGTGTGTTTAAACCTAACAGGAGGTTTGCCGACGTGATCAGTGAATTGGACACCCACACAAAAACTCTCACCAAACGGGATACAGTCATCATCATAGGAGGGCAGAATGACATCAATTTGGGTGGTCACTTTACACCTGAGCAACATGTTGACAAACTACAACGTGCCGCCCAAAACACGAACATTGTAATCTCGACTCTGCCCTTCTGGTACAACAAGCCAACACTGTGCAAAGAAATTAGACACGCAAACAACAAATTAAAACTGCATCTGAGAGGCACACATGTTAAATTATTTGAGCTTAACTTTCTCTCAGAAAAACACTTCACCCGGCATGGTCTTCACTTGAACCTTGTCGGAAAGCATGCACTCGGTAGCGAACTTGCCAAACACATCCTTACACCTCAGCAGTATCCTATCCAAGATTCATCCCCACCTACATCTCCTAGTTCTCTTCCATCCTCCGGAACCCCTTTGGACCCAATTACCTTATCCCCTGAACCTAATCCTTGTACTACCTCTCCCATTATTCATTCCCCTACATCTGTAACCCCTCCTTCCTCACCTCCTAACACTGCTGGGACACGATACTTCCTTCGACCACGCACTCAAGGTAAAAATGAGATAAATAAATAGCAACTAGAGTCAGATGCAGCAGAAAAGCATCCGTGTAGGTACATGAAAAATATTCAAATAATGCATCATAATGTGCAATCTCTTTCAAATAAAATTGAATTTATCGAGGCAGCATTAGAGTGTGATCTCAGTCAAATAGATGTTCTTTGCTTTACAGAACATTGGTTATCTCATAATGATCTAAACACACTCCAAATTCCTAGTTTTTATTGCAGGATCTTATTGTAGAGCAAGGGAATCAAATAAAGGCCCTGCTTACGGAGGTTCGTGTATTTATGTAAGAAATAATATTGATTCTACCTTCTTGTCAGAATTCAATTTATATGTAGTTGAAAAAGTTTTTGAAATAACAGTTGTACATCTTACTACGCTCAAAATTATTTTACTTTGCATCTACAGACCTCCAACAAAGCAAGCTTTAGATTATTTCAATTTCGTAGAAAATCTAGAGATAACTCTGAACAAAATTAGTAATCTCTCTTTTAAATCCATTGTTGTATGTGGAGATTTCAATATTGATTTTCTGAGCGAATCCCACGAAAAAGAGCAGTTTCTCAATTTAATTCATTCTTTTAATTTAGATATTACAGTGAACGTACCTACACGGAATACTCTTAAATCACAAACAGCAATAGATCAAATTATAATTAACAAAACCACAACTAGATATGAAATAACGAATAATCTAGGTTACAGTGACCACGATGCACAAATTCTTACAATTACTAATAACATGAATACTGACACAATAAATAAAACACGCATGTGCAGAGCATTTACTACAGTTAACATAAAGTTATTTACGGACTACTTGCTGAAAGAATCATGGGAGGCAGTTTACAACGCTATTGACACAAATGAAAAATATAATTTATTTTTCTCAAAGCTTTCATTTCTCTTTAACGCATGCTTTCCTATTAAAAAGAGAAAATTAAACATTTCACGAAAAAGTAATACTTGGATCACAAAAGGAATTAGAACATCGTGTAAAAATAAACGTACTCTCTACTTTATTTCTAAACGTCATGACGTATCCCA